>JAQBSW010002044.1:0-113455 GCA_029291075.1 Eudiplozoon nipponicum | reverse complement strand
ATAGTTGAACTGAATGAGACATTACTTGTGAAGTTAGACAAGTTACAGACTGATGTTCTACCATGGATTGAATTGGCCGATATAACAGTGGAAGGCGATACGCTAGTTAAAAATAAATCACCCGGTGAAGAAATGCTAAATATATTAGCGAATGAAGTTTCAGCACGTAACAGCAAACTGGATCAAATAGTTTTATTTAATCTAGATGAAAATGCCGATGTGAAAGACGTCGAGAAATTAAATGCTTTAATAAAAGAAGAGACACATGCAGATATTGCTAAATGCTATAGTGTAGGGAAACGATCAGATCGTCCAAGGCCAGTAATTGTAAAATTATCAAAAAGGCTAACAAATATGAGAATTTGAATTTTCACAGCATATTTATTGGACAGGACAAAACGTTCCTCCAACGGAAGTTGGCAAAAGTAAAAAAGTTAAAGAACAATCAGGAACGGAAGCCGTCAACGTCTGATCAAGCTGTTAAACGGAATCTATCGAGTGAGACTGCAACATCAAAAAACGATGTATCTTTACTAAATGTTGTGGACAGCGGGGGGAGAGGAAGCATGGCCTCGAAGCCCGGGAAACGAATAGTAATGAAGCCAACAAGGTTGAATCTCTAAAAGTCGATACTTGTTTAGATAAGTCGCTTTCTACATTTACTTTATTTTATGCTAACTTTCGGTGTGTTAAGAATAAGAACTTTTTGCTGTGTAATTTTATAATAAGTAACGATATCGATTTTATAATATTATCTGAAACCTGGCTTAACAAGGATATTAAAAACCATGAATTTGATATTCCTCACTATTTTTTATTCAGAAAGGACAGATCGCTGGATAAAAGAGGTGGAGGAGTACTCATTTATAGTAAATCTGTATTTAAGGCGAAAATTTTACATACTAGTGATGAAAATGCTATCATTGATTTCTTATCTATACAATTTGATAATCTGATCTTAACAGCGGTTTACAGACCGCCGTATGCTACTTTATTTGATGATCAAACATTTACCAATTCTTTTCAATTTATCTTTGACTGCCATGGCTATAATGTAGTGGTAGGTGACTTTAATAAGTTACAGGACTGTGAAATATCCAATTTTTTTTCTAACCATGATCTCAAGCAGATTATAAATGAATCAACTAGAAGTTCGCAATGCTTAGATAATGTATATTTAGAAATTGAAATGTTGAAATCGCACAATTATGATGTTGTCAATTATTTCAAAGAATTGGACCATAAACAAATTATTTTACAATGGAAATTCTTGAGTGGCATAACACAGAAACTAAGTTATGAAAATGCACACGTGCACTGTTCCAGAATCAACTGGAATTTCTTTAGAGAATTAAGCATACTGATTGATAATGAGAGTTTTTTATTTCTTGAATACTGATGAATTTGTTTCTTCTGTTTCATCGTTATTATCTGTTTTATTTCAGGCATCTACGTTTACGGACATTATACCGAAACGGATTAATAGGAAATTGTGTAAACTAAGAATTAAACGAGATAATATAATAAAGTGTAGTCTTATTAATAGTATTAAACAAATGAGGTTAGATTCCATTGATAACGAAATTAATTCATCACTGCTAATAATTCGTCAAAGATCAGAACGAATTATTCTGGCCAAAATGAAGAGTAATCCTCGATTAGGATTTAAACTCCTCACAGATTACAGTAAATACAAGGAAAAATTAAAGCTTATACTACCTGTGGATAAAACTGAGTCTGGATTTCTCTGTGAATTGGAGGAAGTATTTGTCAGTTTGATATGCAATCCACAGAATGAGAGAACTTTTATAGAACTATCAGATCCTTTCGGAGGCCAGGAACCAGGACTTGTTATTGACAGTGATGAATTGATAAAATTGATGTTAAAAATCAAATCAAAAAAGCAAAAAGATCACCTTGGTATTTCGATTGATAATCTGATTCAATTACCCTTAACATTTAGGAATGTGCTCTGCAACTTTATAAATAGAATTTTGAAGGATGGGAAATTACCAATCGATATATTATTTATAGTAGCTAAGCCGTTGCCAAAAGTTAGTAAGCCAACGTGCGCCAGTGATTATAGATTAATCTCTATTATCCCTTCGTTTTTGAAGATAATAGAACGATTGATACTAGATCATTTAGAACGTATGTTACCGGCTGATTTTGACTTATGTCAACATGGCTTTACGAAAGGTAGATCGACAACTACTAATATGCTCTCTATGTGGAAACATGTAATCACATTAGACGAGGATAAGTTAGATGCATTAATTGTATTTATAGATATCTCAAAAGCTTTTGACTCTATATCTTTTGATGCTATTTTGAATGCGATTAGTTTGTTGAATATTGATCCGAATATTTTTAGATTACTTAAATACTATCTATATAATCGACGAATGAGTATTCAAGTAAACGATTTGATATCAAAATCAAAACGAGTAACGAGTGGAGTTCCACAGGGATCAAGCTTGGGGCCAATTTTATTTAAAATTGTATTAGCAAATTTGGAAACTAAGATCCTTAACGGTCGAGTTTGCAAATTCGCTGATGATTTAAAAATAATCTTCCCAATTGATCAAAAGAATGTCGAATTCTCCAAAAATAATGTGACTTTAGATTTGTATGATTTGAGTAAATATTTGTTTACACTAGGGCTGAGAATAAACAATAAAAAGACGAAAGCTTTAAAAATAGAGAACAGAACAAACTTTCATTATGTTTATTTTCATGATGCTGTTATTAATGATGTGTTTGAGATTAAACTTATGCAAGGAATTAAGGATTTAGGCATAACTATTCAATGTACAGCTTCTTCTGAGAGACATATTGAAAGTATAGTAGGCAGTGCCAAGAAAAGATGGGCACTAATAAATCGAAATATCTTATCGAATGATATAAAACTTCAAATGTATATAATATGGATTAGACCGGTACTAGAATATACTGTCGCTACCTGGAACCCATTAAAAAAGGGTTTGTCTAATAAGATAGAAGCTGTACAAAGAAAAGTTGTAAAACATATTAGTCCTATTTCTTGCACTATATACGCCTCTAGATTACAGTTTGCGTCATTGCAATCTCTGTGGTTTCGGAGGATGTGTTATTGTATAAAGGTTTTCCATCTGAACCAGTGGATTGGTGCCTATATGACTCCGATAAGAAAGAGTCATGAAATTGGAACTAGATCTGGACATATGGCAATATCTCCTTCTTTTGTGGGGAATGTAGCGAGCAAGTTATTCTCTTTCTCGAAAATCTACAAAATTTATAACCAATTGCCGAAGGGACTTAGATAAATGCCTCCATCTAAGATGTCTTTTAAAACTTTATCTACTGAACTTGAAAAGTCTGCAATCCTGCTATTTTTTATTTTTTTGATTATGATAATACTTTCTCGTGGTTGAATAAAAGACAAGGATAATTGTTATCGGAAACAGATTTTATTGAGATTTTATTTCCAAGTTTTGTATTATTATAATTGAAATGTTATGCACTAGATCTTCAAATTAGTTAACATTACATACAATCAATTGCTAGTTATGGTTCTCAATTTTTGCATAATGTTACACTCGAATTATACCTTAATTGTTCCTAATTTGGTGATGTATATATTATTCTTTTCATTCGAACTTTCTGATATTGATATATTGTATTGTAAAACTAGTGAGATATACCTATCTACACGAGATGAATTGCACAATTTATTGTGATGTGATAATTATTTTAATATATATTGTACAATTTCCAATTTTATTATTTGATGGAATATGTGTGGTTTGAATCCAAATAAAGATATTCTATTCTATTCTATTCTATATTGTACAATTTCCAATTTTATTATTTGATGGAATATGCATTGGTTTGAATCCAAATAAGATATTCTATTCTATTCTATTCTATTCTATATAGATAGTATTTAAGTAATCTAAAATATTCGGATCAATATTCAACAAACTAATCGCATTCAAAATAGCATCAAAAGATATAGAGTCAAAAGCTTTTGAGATATCTATAAATACAATTAATGCCTCTAACTTATTCTCGTCTAATGTGATTACATGTTTCCACATGGAAAGCATATTGGTAGTTGTCGATCTACCTTTCGTAAAGCCATGTTGACATAGGTCAAAATCAGCCGGTAACATACGTTCTAAATGATCTAGTATCAATCGTTCTATTATCTTCAAAAACGAAGGGATAATAGAGATTAATCTATAATCACTAGCGCACGTTGGCTTACTTACTTTTGGCAACGGCTTAGCTACTATCGTTAGTATATCGATTGGTAATTTTCCATTCTTCAAAATTCTATTTATAAAGTTGCAGAGCACATTCCTAAATGTTAAGGGTAATTGAATCAGATTATCAATCAAAATACCAAGGTGATCTTTTTGTTTTTTTGATTTGATTTTTAACATCAATTTTATCAATTCATCACTGTCAATAACAAGTCCTGGTTCCTGGCCTCCCAAAGGGTCAGATAATTCTATAAAATTTCTTTCATTCTGTGGATTGCATATCAAATTGCCAAATACTTCCTCCAATTCACAGGGAAATCCATACTCGGTTTTATCCACAGGTAGTATAAGCTTTAACTTTTCCTTGTATTTACTGTAATCTGTGAGGAGTTTAAATCCTAATCTAGGATTACTCTTCATTTTGGCCAAAATAATTCGTTCTGATCTTTGACGAATTATTAGCAGTGATGAATTTATTTCGTTATCAATGGAATCTAACCTCATTTGTTTAATACTATTAATAAGACTACACTTTATTATATTATCTCGTTTAATTCTTAGTTTACATAATTTCCTATTAATTAGTTTCGGTATAATTCCCGTAAACGTAGATGCCTGAAATAAAATAGATAATAACGATGAAACAGAAGAAACAAATTCATCAGTATTGAAGAAATAAAAACTCTCATAATCAATCAGTATGCTTAATTCTCTAAAAAAATTCCAATTGATTTTGGAACAGTGCACGTGTGCATTTTCAAAACTTAGTTTCTGTGTTATGCCACTCAAGATGTTTCATTGTAAAATAATTTTTTTGTGGTCCAATTCTTTGAAATAATTGACAACATCATAACTGTGCGATTTTACCATTTCAATTTATAAGTATACATGATCTAAGCATTGCGAACCTCTAGTTGATTCATTTATAATCTGCTTGAGATCATGGTTAGAAAAGAATTGGTTATTTCACAGTCCTGTAACTTATTAAAGTCACCTACCACTACATTATAGCCATGGCAGTCAAAGATAGATTGAAAAGAATTGGCAAATGTTTGATCATCAAATAAAGTAGCATACGGTGGTCTGTAACCGCTGTTAAGATCAGATTATCAAATTGTATAGATAAGAAATCAATGATAGCATTATCATCACTAGTATGTAAAATTTTAGCCTTAAATACAGATTTACTATAAATGAGTACTCCTCCACCTCTTTTATCCAGCGATCTGTCCATTCTGAATAAAGAATAGTGAGGAATATCAAATTCATGGTTTTTAATATCCTTGTTAAGCCAAGTTTCGGATAATATTATAAAATCGAAATCGTTACTTATTACACAGTAAAAAGTTCTTATTTTTAACACTTCGAGAGTTAGCATAAAATAGAGTAAATGTAGAAAGCGACTTATCTAAACAAGTGTCGACTTTTACTGATTCAACCTTGATGGCTTCTTTACTATTCTTTTCCCGGGCCTCGAGGCCATACTTCCTCTCCCCCCTCTGTCCACAACAGTTAATAACGATACATCGTTTTTTGATGTTGCAGTCTCACTCGATTGATTCCCTTTAACAGCTTGATCAGACGTTGGCGGTTTCCGTTCCTGATTGTTCTTTAACATTTTTATTTTGCCAACTTCCGTTGGAAGAACGTTTAGTCCCGTCCAATAAATATGGTGTGAAAACTAAAATTCTCATCTTTCTTTTTATTGATAGATTCTAATTGCATATTTGTTGGCCTTTTTGATAATTTTGCAATTACAGGCCTTGGACGATCAGCTCGTTTTCCCCACTCTATAGCATTTAGCAATATCTGCATGCGTCTCTTCTTTTATTAAAGTATTTAATTTCTCGACGTCTTTCACATCGGCATTTTCATCTAGATTAAATAAAACTAATTGATCCTGTTTGCTATTACGTGCTGAAACTTCATTTGCTAATATATTTAGCATTTCTTCACCAGATGATTTATTTTTATCTAGCATATCGCCTTCCACCGTTAAATCGGCCAATTCAATCCATGGTTGAACATCAGTCTGTAACTTGTCTAACTTCACAAGTAATGTCTCATTCAGTTCAACTATACGCGCACTTAATGTTTCATTATTTTTCACCACTTGCTCCAATTTCATTGCATTCACAACTGCATCATTCTTCAATATGGACATCTCATTTTTTAAATAGTTGTTTTCATCCTTCAACACTTTCATGGAGTTCTGAAGATCCATAACAATTTTTTCAATATCGGAATGCGACAAAATCGGAGCCATGTCAAACCGCGCCCAGGAAGTTGCAAAATAATAAATAAAAAAATTAAAAATACATTTTCTAATTTTATTATTTGATGGAACATGTGTGGTTTGAATCAAAATAAAGATATTCTATTCTATCTACTACAACCACAAATTGATATGCGTCTGCAACCATTCAAATAAATTGTGTGGCCTTTCTCTACTGTATAGAGTTCAAGATCGGATCTACTAACATAGCCATATTTGTATGTATATATAGCCATGTATGTATGATTATTTCGTCCTCGTAAACAAACCCCCACACTCACACACACACACACATGCTCAAGCTTATCTAGTGAATCGTTATATGTTGTTAAATCCTTGTAATCTAACTGGGATGAGTGTACACACACAGTAACTGATTATTTCTCAATCCAAAAACAAACGAGAACATGCATACGGGCATGGCGTACGCTTATCTCATGAAACGTCATTATACAGTAATATAATTTCGAGGAGTGCACACATGCAGACAAATCCACACACTTATGTGACACACACTTAGTGACAAGACAGTTATGCTTAATAGATCTAGCCGTTAGCATATATTAGACAGTTGAAACTAAAATTTTCCACTTGAAATATAAATTGTGGAATTGTTTGTGACATGTGCTTTCCATTGAAAAATGCTTCCAAAACCGAAATTCTAAACATTCGGAGTCAAATTGAGGATAGTGGATGCAAACACCCTGTTAGCCCAACAAAAATAAAGTAACTAATACGTGCCTTTCAGTTTTCACCTCTACTATATTTCATTAATTTTGACAGATTCTATGTTGTTTAAGCGGAGATAATTAATTCTCATTATAATTCTTTCTGTAATTATTATATATTTGCTACATTTCAGCGAAATTTAAATATGATATCCCTCAATCTGGTCCATTTTTAGTCTTATCTTATTGTTTTCAGCTGAGATATTTTTACTATCCGCCGACATATTTCATACGAGCATTCTAAACTTATCACTAGTATTCTTCATATTCATATTTGTCCTTGTACGAGTTATTTCCACGCTACGCACTTCTAAGCAATGCAGTTTCTTTTAGGGACTTTTATCAATTTTCAGATTTCTGGCTTCTTGCATTGTAATAGCTAATATTTGAACAGAATATTATGGGACGACTCATAATGCTATGATGTTACACCCTATTCCAAAATAGAGGCACTAGTATAAAATTTCCCGGCTATTTGATAAAATGCTTATCTAAAAAAGGCGGTATAAAATACGGTATAAAATTGATAAATTCTTTAAAAAAGAACGAATAATCTTTAGAAAGCAATATATAGAATTTCATTTTCTTTATTTTCAGACAATACTCGTGTTATTATATAAGATTCTTGGCTAATAATTCGAGTTTTTCTAAATTGTATGATATTTAAATGTAATATTATATAACTAAAAGTAAGATACGTTTTTTTCATTGTTTTCATCAATCTGCCTTAAAAGCATGCTACGCATTAGTTCAGATTTTATAACTTTTAACCTTTTTCACCTTGGCTGAACACCCATTGTATTTATGCTCATTTTGTGTGACGACAAAGTGCGATTTAAAAATATGTAAGTTTCAACGCTGAAACATAAATGTATAATTTGAATGGTAATTTATCAGCAAATACTAAACTAGAGTAATCGTCTTTCCTGTATTGATGTTATGGAGATTGACATAATTGAAACAGTTTTAAAGATTTAATATGTGACCATGTGTGGAGGCTCCATACCTATTAGTTAATGAGAACCCCATAAATGCCAAGTCGTTTTCAATCCTAATACACCTATTTAAGTCTGATAAGCTAGTATTCTCCTCCACATCTATTATATTCATGCCTGCTATATCTTGAGCTAATTTGTTAGTGTCCTCAAACTTATGATAGGCTTCCATGTTGATCGAACTTAAATATTAATTTGATAAGTTAGTGTTATGTAACGGACTGTGTACTTCTTACGTAGCAATACACCCGATCAAATAATCTGGAAAGAAATAAGGCGCGAAAAACAGAATTATTAAATTACCTGTTACAGTACTTACTTACTTTACTTTACTTTACTGCGGCTGACTCCTTTTGGAGGATAAGCCGGCTCCAATGACATTTCATGGAGTTTCTTGGGAATTTGGTACAAGTAGTGTCCCCTCACCCTGTTACAGTACGCCCCAATATGTATGGTTCTAAAGACAAAATGATAGCAGGTGTATTTTGTGAAACTCGAGAATTTTGTAGAAAAGAAAAAAATGCAGTTTTCTAAGGAAAGTCAGGCCAGTCAAGTAAAGATTACCAAAACTGAAATTACGTACAATTCAAAAGTATATATACTGTCAAGTATTTAAACAAAGAATGTTTTAGAAAATAAAAGAATAATTTCCTTTTTAAATAATATTCGTTTCAATCAGCCAAGGTGGTTTAAATTTATCAATAAATGCTACTTTAATTTTGTTGGTGGAAATATCTTCCTGTACACCTTTCTTGAGTCATAGTTTTATAACGTTCCAGAGAGATAGAGGGATATGTTCACAATTGGCATTAATAATAATAATAATTTTAGTTGCCAGTAGTGTCAGGATGTTATGAACCGTGTACTATTTAAATCTGAGTTTAAGTCTAAGTTGTATCATAGCAGAGCGTGAAAAATAATCAAATTGTAATTAAAACACGTTTTTTAATAACTAGCCTAAGAAAAGTGCTGGTAATGCCAGTATTTAGGTCAATGATGGTTTAAGGTTGCGTTCAGTTCACATGTTGTGTTGAACAACTGCGGCTACAATTACGAAAAACTAATGATACTTAAAGTTGAATAAGTGGAATTTTAAAATTACGACATAATTATTCGAACAAAAACAGCATGGCTAATAGATTAGAAAAATCCTTATTACTGGAATTATGGTTGTTTTGAGCAAACGGCGGTGTGGAGCCTTTTTATTGCTCAACAGTCGCTAGCATAGCACCGAAAAGATCAGAAAATTTAAATCCAAGTTTGCTGATTTTATGACCGAAGATACTCCTGTTAGAAGAGTGAATTACGGGTGTGAAGGGAACAGGTTAAGTACTTGACCGCGTCTGTGATCTCGGTACCAAACATTAATAAATATTGGACAACGTGGAAAATAAATTCACATATCAAATAACATTGGGTTTTAGCTACTACACACTCTTCTCGGTACGTTCTTGAATAGATGTTGAGCCAGAAATTGTATATACTAAATTAGGATTTTAATGCGTAGATTGCAATACAAATATAACGGGTGTACTAAATGCTTTTGTATCATGTGGAGTACGGTTAAAATGTACAATACCGGTAACTCATTTAGTTACTGAATTTAATAAGGGACTTTAGAGTAAAAACCTTGGATAAATGACGCCTAATCAACCGAATTAAAGTAAATCTAAACAAGCCAAGCCAATTTTCAGAAGAAACAAAATGATATGTTTTCAACTATCTTGTCAAATATTTTACTTTATCAATATTTGCAAAGCTCATTATAGATTTTACGTATTACGGAGATATAAACTTAATTTGCTGTTATCGATTAATATATAAAATGATAAAAATTGACAGTAGTGATCATGGAAAAATTCAGAATTATTTAAAAACGAAATTTAAAAATAATAAGCTTAAATAGAGCTAAGCAATACTGGACAGACTTTCATAAGTTCTAATATGATTTTTCAAACGTCGGTAGTCCTAGCGGATCAAGAGAAACCACTGGCATTTCTAGTCCTGATGGCCTTCTAACAAGGAAATGAAATAATGACTGTACCAAAAGAGTGGTACCTTGATGCGGCAGCAACCCAATATAGGTAGAGATTATGTTTAATTCATTAATCTCATTGGCTAACAAAAATTATTCTATATTATTATATTAAGTAAGTTTGTGGTGTTTGTGATTGAAAAGCGCTTATCTATTAATGGATACATTTAATACACAGAAGTGAAACGCCAGTTTTTAAAGCTGTTGCCTTTCTGTTGTTAATTTGCACTACACAATAATAGTCAATTTTATGTTAGCAGTTAAATTACAGTTAAGGCAAAAAAACTCATTTAAAATAGAATGTTTAGAACTTAAAATATGACCAAGAAACAAATTTAAGCATCGTAAGCGACTAGATTGATGCTAACATTAGTATGAATAGTATACTAAAATACAGTAATTGAAAGTTTTAGATGTAAATTATACTGTTTATTGAAACATAAAGCAACCGTATGGCTATATCCGTTGGGTTGTACATGCTCCAACTCTATTAGCTAATGAGAGCTCCATATACGTCCAGTCAGATACAGTCTTTGTGTGCCTATAGGAGTCTGATAAGATGGCTTTCTCCTCCATATCTGTTAAGTTAATGTCTACAGCATCTTGAGCTAAATTATCAGTGTCTGCGAATTTAAGATTAGCCTTCATGTTAATCACTTAAGTAGATATTTTCTTAATCTAGTAATAGATGAAGAACTGTGTACTTCCTACGTAACACTGCACCGGAATATATAACGTGGAAAGAGATTAGACGCGAAAAACAGAATTATTAAATTACATGGTCTTGAACGATCCCAAATTACACAAATACAAATCGCAAATTCGTTTTGAGTACTTATATTGTGAAGATCGCGATTTGTAAATCCGAACTGAGAAACAAAATGGCAAGTGAAGCTTGCTAGAGAAAGTCACACCAGAACAGCTACAGAATACTCGAATTACGCACAATTTAAAAGTATATTTACTGAAAAGTATTTAAACAAAGAATGTTTTCGAAATGAAACGAATATTTTCTTTTTTAATAATATTCGTTCAAATCAGCCACGATAGTTTAAATTTATCAATAATTGTTATTTTAATTTTGTCGGAGTAAATATCTTCTTCTACAGGGTAACGGCTCACCAACGCGTGTATCGTTAGACGAACATTGCCTGAACTATTTAGTTCAGTCGTTATTGTTGGGACATCCTGATATTAATAACATGTCTATAAATTGGAATATTTGAAGTAAGGGAGACAAGAATCAGCGTACAAACTGAGAGAGACTAATAGGTATGGCTAACTAGGAAAAAATCAATACTTAGCTGTTTCGGGAGTATCTAGTTACGCTTCCAGTCTTTATTTTATTCTGAATAAAAAGTAAAATTACTGTGAATTGCCTTCTCGAAGGTTCTTGATGCATCAAACGAATGGGGGATTGAATCCAATTGAACTCAAGTTTTGTTTGGAAACAGGTACACTCCAATGATGATGCCAAGTTTTTAATTAGAGTAGACCGAGAATGAACTACTAGTTACGTGTAAGTGTGTATTAGGTGTTGCGAACCTAGTAACAAATTGGTTCAGTTGTGACCAGAAGGATAAACCAAAGACAGCATGAACGGAAAGTATAATCTCATGCACATTCGATATCCCATATTCTTCACCCAAATGTATAGTGGTTAAAGGGCGTAATACAGGCTCCTACTGATGAGTCGCCAGTAAGCACGAAACGAATGTGCATGAGATAATACTTTCAGTTCATGCTATCTTTGGTTTATCCTTCTGAACATAATTGAACTTATTTGTTACTAGGTTCGCAACACCTAATACATACTTGCATATACATTAGATCTCCGCAACAGACAGTATTTAACTGTTTTATACTCGTTGCGTGGCAATGGGTAAGCTGAGCAAAAGTTAATATGAAAAACGGTTTGATCGACAAAGCCATGGCTCTGCTGTGCATGTGTGTGTGTGTGTTCCATAACTTCACAGGTGCTATTGGACTGCTACTGGACTTTCTAAGTAATTAAGACCATCAGTATAGACACATTCGTCTCTTCAATCTGAAGGCTTCCATACCATTTGTACTAATTACTGAAAATGAAGTTCGATTTACTCTCGGTTCCATGACATTTTGGTACATCATTTCCAGTACCATCATCAGAAATAGGACGATCGCACTGCACAACCAAGAACAACGTTCAAGAGAAAGGATGTTGTTCCAAAGCTTCACAAAAGTAATTTTCTTAAATTCTACTCTATAAACCCGTTTTTATATGGACGTTACGCTTTGATAAACAAAGTAATTCTCGATTTTCATTACTTAGTAAGCGATCTATCTCTTAAATACGTACTTGAAACCGAGAGACTACACCGCAACACGTCCTTTTTGAATGCGGTTGCTTAAAAATCATAATAAAAATACTTAAAAAGCTTTTCTGTTGTCAAAATTTAAACTAATCGTTTTTGGTATTTGATGTTGATGTACACTTTATTTTCACCTTTGTATTTGTGGCTTTGGCTATTGTAGAAACATTTTTTCTTGGTTATTATTTATTTGCCCATCATCATCACCACAGATATTAAAGCAACAGCTTTTACTAACGGATGCTTCACTGTTGCAGAACCAAGAAAGAAAGAGTGAAGGCTAGAAATAATAATAATGACAGAAATAGTAATTTAAAACCAATATATTGTTTAAAAAATGGCATTTTAAAGAGAGGGATCTATTTCAGATGGAAATACCTACCACACAGTGTTATACCAGCACAATACACTGATGCTTTACTGCTACATAACCACGAAATTCATAATTATATGTGTATTGTAAGTGAACTCTAGGTCGCTAATTCCTAATGAATTTATTCTTAATTAATCACCAGATTCTATATATCAGTTTGAATTGGTTGATTAGCTTCAAAATATTTCAATAATGTCCGTATTAAACGATGACATCGCCGATGTTTATTTTCAACAAAGAACGTTGAATTTTAGAAATAGAACGCTTAAGGTGTTATTTAAGGGATGCGGGCATGATATTTATTATTAACATTGTCTTAACGTCAACTTAATACCATTTTACAACTCGAAATATATCTTTTACACATCAAAATATAACTGCATTTGATATCTATTATGCCATGCTCATAAAACGTTCTAAATTTATTAATTAATTCATATGTAATCGAATTGATTATCTAACTTTATTATTTTGCAGTTGTCACTGCAGCACTCTTTAAGCAAAAGCAAACCTCACAGTTACCTCTACCCAACGTCGAAAAAACGATAAAAGTTTGATTCTAATAAAAATCAGTAACATCAGTTAATCTGTTGAAGATATGCTGGACAGAGTTCCGATTATCGAATACCGTCTGTATAGTCAAGATTAACTAATCTTTAACTGAGGAGAACTTTAATGCTTGTAACCTGAATGGAAGAAAGTTTATAGTTCATAATGACATTTATTAAAAGATTAAAGGAAAAGGGGGAAAGTGGACAACAACTGGTAGTAAATATGTATTAGGTGTTGCGGACCTAGTAACAAATTAATTCAGTTGTGACCAGAAGGATAAACCAAAGACAGCATGAACGGAAAGTAAAATCTCATGCACATTCGTTTCGTGCTTACTGGCGACTCATCAGTAGGAGCCGGTATACGCTAACACAACACTATATATTAGGTAGAATAATGGAATAATAGGACGGTACAATCTCCTACACGAATGTGAAAACCTGTAATAGTGAAGCTAACACTTAATCAAGTCAACAATGCACGACTTCAATGCTAACTCTCTATTTATATTATATACACACTGAGTCTGTAAGGGATACTAACACTATGACTATTGTGTTAGTAACCGACACTCCAACGTGTGTACCGAAAAGGTACATGGTACTAACACTATGGTTTCCGAGTTGGTACATGGTTCGAACATGATAGATATCAATTTATGATATAGTTCACCGAAATTAAAAATTACAACTATTTCTAAACACCTGTTACTCCAGTAAATCCATACACTCTGGCATATTATCCCACATTCCTCACCCAAATATATAGTGGTTAAAGGGCGTAATACCGGCTCCTACTGAAGAGTCGCCAGTAAGCACGAAACGAATGTGCGCGAGATTATACTTTCCGTTCATGCTGCCTTTGGTTTATCCTTCTGGTCACAAGTGAACTAATTTGTTACTAGGTTCAAACACCTATTTTATACACATATATATATATATATATATATATATATAATAATGTGTGTGTGTGTGTGTTAGTTCTCCACGAAAAACAGTATTTAACTGGTAGTAAAATTTGTCCGATAATTCATTGTAGACACTGACGCGCCCAGAAGTGTTTGTGTTGAGGGCGCCTAGGATATTTGCAAATTTAGGGGTATACTACATTTGGAAAAACTATCGAATAGAACATTGAGATTCACTTCATCATATGCACTTTTGAAGTCTGGAAAGATGGCCTTTGTGGGACGGCGATATACGTGTTTATGAAAGTACTTTCCGTAAGGTAAAAATATTATCTATGCATTTTCATCCTGGTCGGAATCTGGCTTATTCTCCTCTATTATATTTCCGGGGATCGGGACTGTTGCGTTTTTTCTAGCAATTTTATCAAGTAATCAGTCCACCTATCAAGAAGACATATTTGATCGGTAATGAAATTATTGTTACCATCATTTCTACTTTCGCTAACTTTTATCTTTTTCTTGAACCTATTGGACTATTAATTTAGAACAAGCCTGGGTTTTTACCTGTTGCAAATGCCTTTTCATTATCTTTAGCCGTTTTAGACAAAGGGATTCAAGATAAACTTTCAGACTGCGCTTAGGCTAGTGTCTCTTACTCTACGAGAATTATTATAAGCCGAGCTAATCGAAATTTGCCGTCTAGTTTCGAGATTATCTGTAGACTTTTCAGAGTCAATAGGAATAACTCTACGGGAGTCTGCAATGTCACATTCCGTGGTATTTGCATTCTAAATAGCGGATCTTATCTTCGTCCACAACACGTTTGAATTGCCTCTATTTGAATTTGAAATAATAAAGCAGCTTTCGATATGTAATCTTCATACTCGGTCAAAGAATAACTGTTACATTTTCTCCGAAAACACATAGGAAATCCTCTTATGTACTTTGCTTGTCTGGATACTATAGCAACCTACTGGAGAAGTATTGTAGCATTTTGTTTTTGTCACATGATTAAGATCAGTGTTGCTGTGAAGCTTAGTTAATTACACTATAAATTCAGGTACTTATGGGGCCCTCTCCTTGCGAGACTTTTGTTTCTATTTATGAAGATCAGTGAACCTAGCCACGTCTAATTCTTTTGTCTACCTGTAACTTTATTTGACAGACGAATGGTGAATTGTTAATTTAATTTTTTATTATTTAATTTTAAATCTTTGCATTATTTTAGTTTTAGATTGGTGTCATTTAAAAACATGGGTGGTGGTATGTTCTTTAAGCGAATTATTGAAAGTTTTCAACCTTCAGAAGTTAAAAGATGCTCTTAATTCTGAGTCTTCACCTATTTTGGAGTCAATCGATTTAGAAGGAGTATCAAAATTTATTTCCAGTGGACAAGCTAAAAATATCATAACTATGGTTGGAGCTGGAATTTCTACAAGTATGTTTTTTCATGAGATAGTTTAGCTGCTGGAATTCCAGATTTTCGCAGTCCTGGAACTGGTCTTTATGATAATCTAGAGGAATATGGCCTTTCTGATCCTATGGACGTATTTACTCTTAGTTATTTTGAAGTAAATTTTCTGAATTTTGTTATACCATAGAAAAACCCGAAACCTTTTTTTGAGGTTGCACGACGTCTTTACAAACCTGACGCGTTGGTAAGACATGTATTTTTATTTCGTTTAGCCCACACTTGGTCATTATTTTGTAAGACTCTTGCACGAGAAAGGAATTCTGCTTCGTCATTATACTCAGGTAACGAGAGTTTTCTAAATTAAGAACGTTGATAATCTTGAAAGAGCTACGGGTTTACCGGATGATAGGATTATCGAAGCACATGGATCATTTAATACGGCACATTGTTTAAAATGCCGTCATATGTACGGGTTTGATTTTATGAAAGGTATGATACCAATTACTTGAAGTAACTTAACTCTAGAAAATGTATTGGAAGGAAATATACCAATATGCGATCAATCTAATTGCAATGGTGTTGTCAAGCCAGGTATGTAGAGTATTTTGACATTTCATTTAGATATCGTATTTTTTGGAGAAAATTTACCCGCAAGATTTCATTCTCATGTTTCGAAGGTAAATAAATTGTTTTCTATTGAACGCTGGGCTTTAAAAATCGACTTCTTGCCATCCTCGTGCTTCCACCTTCTTTGAGTATGGCTAAACCGCAAAAGCTTATCTCTTATCTTGATAAGAATGATATTTAATCTCTCTTCTAGATCCTGCCGCTGTCTGATAAATAGACAACGACTCCGTCTTTAATTATTTAAAGATAATGGCAAATGATTGATTTATTTGTAAATAATTAAAGTGAGCTGAACTGGATGTCCCATTTCTTTACTTTAAGTCCTACAATGTCAAAAACAGAGCAGGTTAAGCTTGAGGGCGGAATTTCAGACGCCTGGATTACCAAATAAGGTTTTCCATAACAAGTGTTCTGGCGGAAACATGGTGAAGCATACTAGTTCTAATTTGGCTGACACTAGCTGATTATGGAATACTAGACTCAAGATTATAATTTTTTCCTAGTGATTTGTGCAATTGCGCACTTTTCTCAACTCACTTGTTTTTAATTAAAATGTTATTTTATTTGTATATGTGTAACTTCGTTTATAGTTGGTGATTTTTGTGCTAATTTTAAATGCTTAAAGAACTGAATTTGGAAAAAAGTTTATCATAAATTACCTAGCTGATTATATAACGTATTTCACGGCATGTATATTGTATTGTTTTATTGTTGAACTTGTTAGGACTTCAAAAAATGTGATTTACTTATTATAATGGGCACATCATTAACTGTCATGCCATTCTGTGGTCTGATTCATCTCGTCGATTCTAATGTACCACGCCTATACATCAATCTCTCATATGGTGACGGTAGTACCGGATCTGTAAGTTCGCCTTGCAATACTATCTCATTCCTATTTAATTATCTTTTGATAATGTTTCAACAATTTTCGAACTCCATCAATTCTCCTTCATGAAGGAAATCGTTAAACCTTAATTTCAGACTATATATATACTTATTTATATATATATATATATATATATATATATATATATATATATATTATAGGTATAAGTAATTTATCTGGGGTCAAACGAAGTATGCTGTATCAAATATATTATTATCAAAATAATATGTCATATATACATAGACTGGGGAATTATTTATATTTTATATTAAACAACGATGCTTGTGGGATAGTTATTATTTAAATACACATAACACTTGTTACTGGATATAAATTTAAAGGATACGTTAGAATTGGCAATATAGCGCTTTCGCTTCCTCTGATCAACTCATTTACTGTAGGTGTAAATCAACAAATTAATTTTGTTTAGGTAGAAGATTATTTCGTATAAAAATGACAGAAATTATATATATATATATATATATATATATATATATATATATCCAAAATGCTTAAAAAAATAAGAAACGTAACTAAGCGCAGTTTTACATGCGAAAATTTTTATTTTTTGTACAGTTCTGTACAACGTCGATTTATTGTAATCGCTTACAGATAGGGAAGCATACTAGCACACCTATCCATAATTAAAATGTAAAATCGCTCTGTTGACTTTTTGGAATCTTCATAGGACAAAGCATGTTTAGTTATAAATGTACGTGCAACAATTATTTTAATGTGCACCAACCACGTTGATATTCACTTTGACAAGTTTGGATTTAATCTTCTACTGTATCTGCCTACATATGATTGGCTCCGGGAACAATTACAATTATTATAATCAAGGTTGCTGTCTTGATATAAACACCTGACCCATTAATTACACATATGTCAGTACAAACAAGAATTGTATAGTGTAGAGGCAATTCATCCAGTAGACCGGTTTCGTCCTTATTGGGAACTCATCATGCTTGAATTTGCCGCGGACAGGACTCGAACCTAGGCACGTCTGCTTCGGAATCTGGTGCTCTAACCACTGAGCCATTAATGGGTCAGGTGTTTATATCAAGACCGCAACCTTGATTATAATAATTGTTATCACCACCCGCGCAACTAATGTTCGTTTAAAAATTACAATTGTAGGTAACGTTAGATGCACTTTAGCTCTGGGTAAAAGAAGTTTAGTAGTGGATATTCTAAAAACTGTCAGCTGCAATATATTTTAAGCGTCAAAGCTGAATCCAATCTATCTCTTATGCGCCTCTTTATTCTTGTATTTTAAGTGAATATACACTGGTTTTTATCAATACTAGCACACCTATCCATAATTAAAATGTAAAATCGCTTTGTTGACTTGTTGGAATCTTTATAGGACAAAACATATTTAGTTATAAATGTACGTGCAACAATTATTTTAATTTGCACCAACCACGTTGATATTCACTTTGACAAACTTGGATTTAATCTTCTACTGCATCTGCCTACATATGATTGGCTCCGGGAATAATTAAAATTGTAGGTAACGTTAGATGCACTTTAGCTCTGGGTAAAAGAAGTTTGGTAGTGGATGTTCTCAAAAATGTCAGTTGCAATATATTTTAAGCGTCAAAGCTGAATCCTATCGATCTCTTATGTGCCCTTTATCCTTGTATTTTAAGTGAATATACACTGATTTTTATCAATAGCACAATCATTCACATTGGGTCTTATTATATTACTAGGTTTATAATTGTTTGCAAAATTTAGTGGATAACCGCTAATGATAAGGGTATTACACATACAATCCAACTTAGTCCGGCGAAAATATGCGCTACATCCTGTTACACAGAGTTTTAACTAAGTATTTTTCCATTTCAATGGACAGTAGCCATTGAAATGCTAATATTTCAATGTTCATATTTTATTATGAAAAATTGAACTGTGCAATGTGCCATCAGTTCGAAGTTTGCGCAACACGTCAATATAAGCTAGAGTATCATCCTCTTCGTTTTCAATTATAAATATAATATTCGGGTGCCACTCATTAAATTTTTTAAACAGTTCTCCGGCTTGCACATGGCTACCACAGACAAAGTATTTCATCAACATAGCTGTCGTATAATTTCGCTTTATTTAATAAATCAAATTTAATTCTTTCCAGCATGCACATGAACATATCGGCTGTGATGAGGGCCAGAGCAGAACCAATTCCGAGACCGTCTATCTGTCTGTATTTATTTATTTAAATCAAGTTTGCGAGCTTGAAGTAAGCACCAATCCCATTGTATTTAACCAGTCGTCGAACAACATAGCAAAAATACCGGCACTCGCATGCACTTTGCATGCATTTGCTATGTTGTTCGATGACTGGTTAAATGCAATGGGATTGGTGTTTACTTCAAGCTCGCAAACTTGATTTAAATAATTGTTGCCACCACCGCGCAATCAGTGATTGTCTAATTTCTGCCTGTATGTTTGACTGTTAAAATGAATTGAATAACTGAACAACATAAATACTATAGCCTCACGAACTCTGTTTCACTCAGTTTAAAATTTGGAAAATTATCCCGGACATAATGACATACCAACGCAGTAGTTCCCTTTCAATGAATACCAGTAAATAACGACCAAAAATCAACCAAACACATCCAATGATTTTTAACGCTCGATTTGTCTATTTTTCCAACAAATTCAAAGGCATCTTTCAAACTGTGCACGGCTTCAATAGGTTAGAACAATAAGCAAAGGCCTCATTTTGTAATGAAGTCAGTTTCTTTGATAAATTAATAACAAACTTGTTCACATCTGGTGGTTTTTTTATGACGTCAGTGCTCCAGTCTTACAATGGTGGCTTGTCTGGTTTAAATGTGACAAAAGTTTGAAACTTTCTTTTGCGGAAAAATAAACTGCCGTCAGTAAAATTGGAGCTCTCGCTTATGGAAATAAAATCATTCCTAGCAAAAAAAGATTTTTTACTTACTGAAGCAGAGTTTGAATTACTATTCAGTCAGGTGTCCGATTTAAAACCCAATAATCATGGTAGCCAACGATGGTTTAAGATTGGGCTTGCTGACATTTGCCACCTATATCAAAATTGGGCACAATTTACGTAATCTCTGTTGAGTGAAGCACACATGGCTGCTTTAAAAAAAGTAGCCGAAGATTGTAATCGTGTAGTTCTTTCATCGGACAACTTGCCTGAATTGACTGTCATGGATCGCGATGATTATGTTTTTAAGATCATTTTTTTGATTTTTGGTCCATAATTTTAAATTGACCAAAAGGGTCGTATAATGGAATCAACCTAGGAGGTCATTTCTACGCAGTTATCCTATCTGGTATATGATGAATAAATCATACATGTCGAACCCAAACAACTTGTGCTTTGCGTTTAATCATACAATGTTTTAATTAGATTATGTGGCCCATCTGTAGGCTTTTAATAGGCAAACCTTTGAGGCTATACATTACTTTTTATAGATGGTGAGTTAATATTTGTATTGTCTTCTGTGTTCTAACGCTATCTGTGTGTCATTATAACTCTTTGTGTAATTCCTGTGTGGTAATTAAGCATTTTTTACGATGTCTTTTTCTATGCTCAATTATAAGCCGTTAAATATTTGTAAAATTTGCCTTTTTGGACAAAATGAGAGATCTAGGTTTTTTCGTAGAGGTATCCATAGGAGCTTTTTTTTCTATACTGAAAATTTAGCGAAGTCAATTCGCTGGATCCGGTTTGCCGCTAATCTCACAAATATGTGCGCACCCAAGTACTCTTGGCTAGTGGGTGCACCGTTTCGCATGTATAGGTGACAGAGGTTGTGAAAGTAGAATCTGTCGTTCTACTCTATGTGATTCCAGCCAAATTCGTTTTGAACAATTCAAACGCGTTATTTAAAATTGAGCAAAAAGTCTAACAACTACAGAACGTGGAATAAGCTGGAGTAGGCGCGCACGTTTAGTTTAAACTTCATAGTCATATGAACACTATTCAGGGTTAATAAAAGTATTAGAATTATTATATCGATCTTAGGCAAGTCAACAAGACTTCATTTTGACTCGCCTCAGCCTTATCAGTTACTACATAATCAACCATACTCAAGAATAACTGAATGCAAATGCAATAACTGCATTATCTAAGGTCTACCAACTGAGGTCAAAATGTAGATCTCATGTCTGAATTTGCTCATCTTTGTATACAGTTTTATGTTCTTTTCTTCGTACCTTCATTGACCGCATGGCGTTCCTCATACACATAAGATTAAACTAACTGAAAATTATCTTATACTATCTATACATATTCAGCTGGTCTATTTCTCCTTTTGGTGAAACACGTTTCATTGAGTAAAATTGTCTTAATATTTAGCCTTGTCCAAAAATGTTTTAGATTTATATAATTAAAAAAAAATTGGCTGCACGAGCGGTGATAACAGTTATCGAAACCAAGTTTGCGGTTTTTATATAAACAGCAGTCTCATTATATACATATATTTGCCAATATAAACTGGGCATTGTATTATGTAGAAAAGGCAATTCACAATTAAGACGAAGCCGGTCCACTGGATGAATTGCCTTTTCTGCCTTATACGATGTTTAGTTTATATTGACAAATTTGGGTATATAATGTGAGTGATATTTACATTAAGATCACAATCTTGATTGAAATGATTGTTTTAGATTTAGTTTTCCTGTTTCTTTATCTTATTCTGTCAGTTTCTGAAACATGACACGTGTATACATACAATACATAATAGCACTCGATGATCAGGACAAACGTCAATTGGAAATAATTAAAGAAAATAAAATAAGATGTTAATTACTTTTTACGTTATAGGTGATTAGTTCGAAAGAATAGAGGAACGGGCGAAAAATGCTAGAAATAAAAAAAACATAAAAGGTTAGTAGGAGACATCTCGAGAGGCTAGTGGACTTATAGATCCACTGGCCTTCCAAGCAAACTTCCAATATTTCCACAATGTCTAAATAATTTATCATCATTGGATCTGAAAACTAACCAGTGAGAGACTCTAGACCTGGAATTAAATTCTGGGATTCCTATTGATTATATGTCAAAGAATGAGATACGTACAGGTACAGCAATGATTGCTCAGTTTCTTCCAGATGAAGATAATCAAAAGCTTAAATTGGATGTAGTCATACGGCTATTAAAGTATAAGGAAGCGATTTACATATCGAGTTATGGGTTGAAGGGTTTAGGAGCTCAATTACTATACGAAGATGTGAAATGTCTGAAGGCGGGTAAAAGTGGAGCTGCAGTTCTAATGAGTCGGCCGGGTCATAATATTAAAAAGGTATGAACAACAATGTAAGCATAGTATTAAAATATAACTAATGACCCAGGGACAGCTTGCAAGGAAATGTTAAGGCATTAATCAATAAAATTATTAGGTACCACAAAGATATACAGACCAACTAAGGGTATTGAAATGCGTTAATGATTTTCTGGCATAATTTTCTGAGGTATTAGATGCAAGTATAATGGCGCTAAATAATTAAGTGGACTATAAATATTACCTTTTTTCAATGGGCAATTTTCGTACTTACTTTATGACCCTTTTTATTTTAACTTTCTATCCTAATGAATCATTTTATCTTTTTTTTTACTAACTCAATTATTTACCGTGAAAATTTAGCGATCGGTTATTCACAGTATCTTACCCCCTCATTACCGGATAGTTAATCTTTACCCATTCGCGAAAGCTATTTTCATTAAAGCATGTGTTATGCCTCTTAAGCAACGATGGTAAAATGCATGTAAGTGTCCAAAATGATCAATTCTAAGGGATCAATTCTCACTAACGTATACTAAAATTGCACGTACAGATGAATTGTAAACACTAACTTTATGACAGAGTGAAATACTCGTGTTCCTCCTTAAGGAGCGAATGTTAGATAAAATTATTCTGACTTTCGCGATTCTTATACTCACCTTATCAGGCATATTGCCTGAGTTATTGATTGAGCTGCCATGATATGTACACTTTATTACTATATCAAGATCTTCACTCTGCAGTTGCAAAGTTAAGGTGAGTGGTGCATGATTCTATAAAAATATCTTACAGTTAAGTGGTGCGGATTTCATACCGAAAGACTAATCAACGATTGATAATTTGTTCAAGGTGACCTGTGCAGAATCCCGATTGTCGAATAATAATGCAACATGATCTGCAAAGTCAAGATCGACTGATCTACCACTGGGAGAATTTCGACACCTGTATTCTGAATGTATGGAAAAGTTTTGTTCAAAGTAACATCTATTAAAAAATGAAACAAATAGAGGAAAGTGGATAACCTTGATGAAAACAACTTCTGGTAGTGAAGTTGTGTGTTATTTCGTTGTAAATCTTAACGCGACCAGGAGTGCTTGTGTAGAGAGCACGTATAATATTTACAAATTTAGTGGGCACACAATTTTTCAACAAAATATAGAATAGCACGTTACGATCTACGAAGTCAAAATGCACTCTTGAATTCTAATAAGACGGTCATAATAGAACGGTAATATGTATAACGCTGTTCAAGAACTTGTCTTAAAGTAAAATATCTATACAACCTCATCCTGACCGGAATCTGGCTTGTTCTTCTCAAGTATGTGATTCACACGAAGCGCTAAGGTAGCGTAAGACAACCGATGCAAATAACCTAAATACGACATGAATCAAAGTACTGCCACAATAGTTATCACAGGAATTACGCTGGCTTTCTTTAAAGATAGAATTGATTGTCGACTGACTCCAAGTAAGCAGCACAATCTCATTCCAAATAGTATGAAAATGTTTAATCAACGTTCCAGAAATTATATCGTCACTAACCTTAAATAAACTCGCAAGCAAATCGTCGGGGATGGTTGTTGCTATCATTTCTAATTTGGATAAAGTTTAACTCTCTCGGATCTATTACACAGATAAGTTGGAACAATCAGTGGCCATTACCTAATGAGAACACTTCCATTTCTTTAGCGTTTCTCGTCCAAAATTCTTCGAGATCGACTTTTGGACTGTGTTTAATCTATAGTCTTACATCTCTACGAATTTTTTATACGCCAAGTTAGCTGGAATTTGGCACCTAGTTTAGAGTACTTTCATAGATTTTCCAGAGACCCAATGATTAAACTTACAGGAGTTTTTTTTCGACCAGAGTACATTCCAATTTTCGCCAGCAAGACCAGTAGCTTTGACTTTAGAATATATTTATGTTTTTTTTCGAAAAGACAGATTTTCAAGTTTGCTCTCATCTTTTCGAGGTTTATTCTTATTTATTTTTTCGGAAAGCTTGAGTGATAATCTACAACGTTTAAGTACGTGGTCCGAGCCGACATGTGTTCCAAAGCGAACGGCAATTTTGGATGCAACCATGCATCTTTGGCTAACTGCTTCACGATCTATTTGTGCACTATCTGCCCAAACACCAGTGGCAGTTGAAACCTGCTCTTCGTGTCTAGCACGTTTGCTCTCGTTCCATCACTACCCATTTAGCACTAAATGCTATTGCGTAGCTAGACCGAACTCGGGACTTTACATGAAACGGGGTGATGGTTGCATACCTTTAGAACCGGCGATGCTCATGCTACCATTCGCGGGATGCCTAGCTAGTCCCCGGCGGTTGTCAGGCCGGAAATTTCTACGCCCACGGAAAATTTGTCTTCATTTTTAAAATGTGTGATTTTTATTTTGTTTTAGTTGTGTTCATTTACATTTTCGCTTCCGCTTCTTATAATTTTACCTATGTAATTATTTATTGCGTGGGTAAAGACCATATTGTTTAAGTCAAGGTATTTTTCCTGAATTATACACTAGTTCCCATTCATTTTTTTACAATTCTGTTCAGTATTACTTCATGTAATAATTGGTTGCGCAGGTAGTGATAACAATTCTCTATTTTAAATATCGCACGACATAAAACATCTTACACCATTCGCACGTACTGACACGTTTCAAACTTTCATGGTCGTCTTCTGGGTTTGACAGAAAACTGACTTACCAGGATCAGGCCAAAATTAATATATAACTTATGGAGACTAAAAATTGCGTCTCTCCCTACTGGTAGCTTCACATATATTGCACCTGTCTGGAAATGTCGGCTGCGCAATTTTTGTGCAGTCACGAGCATAATATTTTTTACAGCTTTCGCCATACATATATCAGTTACGCAACTAATCAATAATTGATAGCGAAGGTGGTGTTAACAATTCGTCAAGCTAATCTTACGTAAGTGAGAGAAACATAGGTCCAATTTTGTTTAACTAGTAGCACAAAATAATGAAAGCTGACAAATGTTGGTGAGAATACTAGTGGTGAGAGCAGCATATGAGATTTTCCCTATCTTATATACGTGTGACGGTTAGATAATCGCAATTTCATTTTCTGTACTGCTGTGATGATGAACGTGGAAGATCGAAATGCGTCAGTACGTATGACCGACGGTCGTTTTTCTATGTTTTGTGACTGGATCAATATAATGGTTTTTGGCGTTTATCGTAAGTTCGCAAACTTGATTTAAACAATTCGTTCATTATTATAATAGTATCTTGATTTACTCGTGCCAAAGCCTTTTATAGTTGTGTAATTAACATTAGTTAATTCAGTGTATTTTACCCTATTGCCGATTATAATTTTATCTATTTATTTTGTATCATTTTCAAATTATATTTATATTACTGCTTTCTACTTGCGTCCTGCGCTACATTTAGGGCATCACTGCTTTTCTTATGCGCCTTTACGTTGGCGGCTTCAAAAACAACGACATGCAGTGGGGCAAAGAATCGAACAAACGGGATGTCGTCTGCCTTTCAACAGTAGACGACGGAGTGTTTAATCTTTCCAAGATGCTTGGCTGGGAGGTAGACTTTTTTAATTTGCTTTTTCATGCATATTATGTCACTATGATTTAATGAAGCCTACTTACATTTGTATTTAGTGGTACAATTGTTTGAATTGTATGAATTTTGAGACATTTTTTCTTTGAGACTTTTGTGTCCCACGTTCTATTTTAATATGTTTTGGATTGACATTCGTATATTATAGTACTGACTGTGTGGATACTAATTGATCTTTGAGCAGAATCGATAATGAAATGTGAATCTCGTTGCATTGACTTATTTTATTGACGAACGTTAACGAAACTGGACTTTTGTGCATCAAATGATTAAACTCGCTGATGCGTGTAGCATTGAGCTACTATCTGACTTAAGAAATATAGTGTCATTTTTCCGATTAAGCGAAAGTTTCGAAAAAATGGGATAAGACGAGCTTATTTTTTATCTTTTATTTCTTTTGAATTTATAGTAGAACTTTCTAGAATATATTATAAAACTCATTTTTGGATGGATTTTATTATATATATATATATATATATATATATATATATATATATATATATATATATATATATATATATATATATATATATATATATATATGCTAATTCTGGTCTCCTGACCTTGATATTAAAGGAGCGCATTTCGAAATTACAATTGATATATTAACTGGAACATAGGGGCAAGTTCCTTATTTGAAAGATGACTGTGTAGTGCTACCACCACAATTTGATTAATTAAAACAACTGATAGTGTTGATTTGCAAACCGCAAAATTCTATTCATTTCATGAAGAGCAATGCATTCTGTCAATTGGCATTTCAGGTACGCTCAGCATTTTGGATATATGAGGAATCTTTCGATCTTTCTTTTCTAGAGTCCTCGTCTGCTTGAAGATAACTAACATTAAAATTTCAACGCAGAAAAAAGAAAATTGTGGAAACTCCTTTAACTTATCTAGTTATATTTCTCTTGAAAAGTTATTTACATTGCTGATCACATGTATAGCAAAATTAATCATAGAACGATCGAAATATTTACTTGCATATATGCTAATGCACATTGTTGCTTGCGTGCATATTATTATATATATATATATATATATATATATCTGTATATATATATCTGTATATATATATATATATATATATATATATATATATATATATATATATATATATATATATATTACAACCACTTTTACGGACATTTTAATTTTCTATATGCAGAGCTCTATTTTCAGTTTTATTAGTCATGCTAAATGTTGTTCGTAATGTTAGATTATGAATGGTCTTCATTTTAGTAAATCAAGCAATCTTTCTAGAACAGTAATTTTGCTTTTACCTGATCTGCGTTTTGACTAACGCAGCTTTCATTGTTCCAGTAATTTTCTTTTATCAAGATATTTCGGCCCATCTTACCGTATACCTTCATCAGTATATATATATATATATATATATATATATATATATATATATATATATATATATATATATATATATATATATATGCACTGAACAGCTTTACATATTAGTTTTGCCGAATGACTGATTTTTACAAATGGATGACAATAAATTTTCAGCGATACAAATCACTAACAGATTTACTTGTTACGTTAGAACTGCGATGTATTCGATGATATCTTTTCGATTCATGGCCGTATTCAGCATTAATTATTCACAAACCTTCTATAATCACCTTGATTGTTTAAAAGAAATTATCTAGTACACGGCCTTGACACTTCCTCGTACGTGCTATGGTTCAAGGGCAAACGTGCAATAGTCAAAATAAAACGATTATAACATGCAATTCTGGTAGATGTTATATTCAGTTTTCGCTAACTAGCACCAATTTTCTTATTTGTGTTACTTCTCCCGGCTTCTAAACTTAGTCTACGCATAGGATAAAATGCTGTATGCTGATATCTTGAAGTTTTACACTGCTCTTTTATCGATTGTTATTGCTTGTACAATGTTACAAACTTTCGCTTTTTGTGCTAGTCTACAATTGACTTCATTGATATTTATATTGAAACTAATATTTCGAAAGCGGCTTCCTGCTTTTTAGTGTTTCATAGCAAAAAATACGCTTTAATCTCTGAAATAAAATTTGGCATAGATAGGTTATTTTAATCTAAATTCATATGAAATAATGCAGGCTTTGTTGTTTTTTTCCAATGCCGCGTTTTGCGTACGCGGGAAGTAGCTTTGCACCGACAGTTTCACAAAGATCCGATTGATCACAATTTCCAATTTGAACGAAATTGGAAATTGTGATCAATCGGATCTTTTTGAAACTGTCGGTGCAAAGCTACTACCCGCGTACGCAAAACGCGGCATTGAAAAATATGAAGCTGGCACTCCCCGATCAAATTTATAAAAAATACTTGAATAACAAATATGATGCCACAGTCGGCATTGTTGTTTAATTGTCCATGTGTTCGCGTGAGACTAAACATGGACCTGATAAATTGCAGTTACGCCTACATCGATTTCGCTGATTACCAGACGTCTCATCAATTGTGCGCGCTTCATTTAATTACTTTATAATTTTTACTTTGCGTAAAAATGCTATTTAACCCCATACTGTGCAGCACGCGAACGTAATTGTGTGAATTTCGTTTAACATTTGACAATCTAAACCAGACTTCAATTGTTTTATACAATTTGGCTATCATTGATTGCACCGGTGTGATAGCAATTATTCAAGTCGAGTATGCAGGCTTCAGATAAGCGTAAATTTTATTTCATCATCTACTTGCAAAATATTTTACGCGTGATTACCTGCATGGTTGCTGCTTGTTGCGACTGGTTTACAAGAAAAGGATTGGCGTTTATTTCAAGTCAGCTAGCTTGATTTAAATAATCAACGTATGCATTTTGGTTCGCGTTTTGCTTAGTTTACTAATTTGTGCTACTGTGACCTGTGATCATGATGCGACTTCGGATGATTGCAGCTAGTATAAATTAAATTTTAGCCCAACGCGCCGGTTACCTCGGCTTTGAACGTATTAGGGCCAGCAGCTGCTATTCCGTTCAATACTGTTCCCACTGTTGATAAAATGTTAAGAAGGCTTTTGTCTGTTTTCAATTGTTTGTTATCTAAGTTTTTCTAATTGCTATTTTGGCGTCTTTTTTCGGAAATATTCGTTATTTTTCTGATTGCTTATATTTTACAGTTAGGTATCGTTTAGCAATCGTTACTATTTTTTTCCCATGGTTGCGGAATGGAATGAACATTTATATAACTTTACTTTACTGCGGCTGACTCCTTTTGGAGGATAAGCCGGCTCCATTGATATCATTTCATGGAGTTTCTTGGGAATTTGGTACAAGTGGTGTCCCCTCACCACTCGGCTTTTTGATCGAGGACGCACCTCTAGCCTTTGCACATTCAAGCGCAGACTGCAAGGCAGCAGTAAGTTGCATGGTTGCCGGTGGCTGTTGAGAGCTCATTCGCCATTTGGAAGTACGGGGTACTGTCCAGGAGTCCATGTAATCCTGTGGCTGTTGAACCCTTTTGTGGCGGGGAACACACGCCGAGTCATGGTGCCGTCGTCGGGCTCATGTGGTATTTTATAGAAGATCCGATTGCCGGTCGGAAATCCACCACGCCCTGGTGACACCACCGCCATAGCCCCGTTAGCCCATGTGCGATCGGCCATCGAGACATGGTTGACACCGTCGTACCACGTTGAGGAGGGGATGGACTTTACGACGAACATTTGTTGCGCGGGTGGTGATAAAGTTTACTATAATCAAGGTTGCGAACTTCATATTAATACATGACTCATTAAGTAAAATCATTCGTCAGTATAAACTAAAGACGAACCTGGGCACGTCTGCTTCGTAATTTGGTGCTCTAACAAATAAGCCAATCTGGTTACTGGTTCTATCCAGTTGACTAAGCTTACGCCCAGAGTATGCTGCATTTTAAATTTAAATTCGTTGATTTCTTATTTCTGAGGACACCAGCTTTTCGCGTTCGAATTTTTAATTACCTAATTATGCTATGTTTAATTACTTTCAAACGTTGAGAGTATTATATTTTTTAATACAACGTATTTTGTTGTAATTTTTATACTTTGTTTCGATATAGAAAGATTTGTTGGATTTGCAGCATACGCAAACATCGTTGTTGAAGAATAATATATCCAATGCATGTTCTGATGGCAGATCAACCTTGAATTCCACCGAGTCAACAGATGGAGCTTTGTGTAGGACCAAACGAAACGTCAAAAACGATTCAAACGGAAAAATTGAATGAAAACCGAAAGGATAACTCAAATGATGTCGTTAAAGCCAATTTCTTTCAGTCAATTCTATTTAAATCTTAATTTACAGATTTGCGTAGGATTTCTATTTTTGGACCTTTCGTTCTATCAAAGAAATTTTTACAAATTCGTCATTTTTTATTAAGTTTGGTAGATATTTATATTGTTGAAACTCTTGTTAAGATTCTACGATTTGTAAAACGTATGCTTCACTTGAAAATCAGGGACTTTTATGTTTATTTTTCACCCGACATCAAAACCATTCATCACCGTAAGTACGCTTGCGTTTTTGTTTCTAATTTGCACTTCGTTATCATCGTTCCTAGCTGGATCGTCTATGAAAACTGATAGGTTTGCCCAAGGTGCGCCTTTACTGAATGTTTGGGTGATATATTTCTAGTTGATTAGAGCGAGCATATATGCACTCTTTTTTTAGGCGTGGCTTATCTGATACCACGTTAATTTATATAGGACCACAACGATACACAAATAGTCCATGCTACCTTCGGTTTGTTTTCTTCATCTTGTGTGAACTAATATGATACAAGGTAGGCCATACACCAAACATGCATTATTGTACAGTTCTTCGACAAATCAGAAGACATTAGTGATATAATGTGATACCTTATGTTGATCTTTTGTTATAGTATGAGGAAGAATTTACGCTGGATTCGCTTTATTTGTTCGCCACAGCTCTCGGAATCCCAAGTCAATTTAATTTGACACTCCTTGAAAATACTCTTTTATTGACAATTCGTATGAATTATTAGATAAAGTCATTATTTATAAAATTGAGCTTGAGGAAATAAGGATATCAGAGTGAACCCGACGAAGCACTTCGTAGGCAGTGTACGATTCTATGCTCCTAGTACATTTTTTTCTTCTTGGCAACCTTCTTTGTAGCTTTGCAAGAAATAACTTTTGTAGGCGTATCTACAGTGCTAATTATTTGCATTATTATTTTACATCGGATTTATGTAGCGCATTACTTGAAGCGCTTATATGATTGTTTTTAGTGGATTCACCTTCTACAACTACACTTTAAGCAAAAATATGACTAAAACAGATTTTGACTCAACTCAGATGGTCAATCTGTATTATTTTGAATCATGACATATTTTTGAAAACGTATTACCAGATTGGCGTTTTCAATTCTAATGTTTTCCAGGATAATTTGTGATCGCATCACTTTGTCGGTATCGTGTTTTTGATTGGCTTTTGGATCAATGCAATTTTTTTATTCTTGGTTGCGTTGTGCGATCATCACAGTTAACGTATTCAGTTTTTTCTTTTTGTGGGTGGTCGATTTGCATTCTCAGTTCCGCAATGATCCGATTGATCCGCATTTTCAGGTACGCGTTAAGTTCGGTATCTTGGTGGCTGGATACTGATTTGTCTCCTCAATCCTCATTTCCACTGGATCGTGCGAAGCATGAAGAAGTTTGGATTAATTGTCGGATACGCCGCCACTAATGCTTTCAAAATACCACTTAGCATCACAAGAAGAGGCAATTATACGCGGAAGACAATATCATAAAGGAAATTATCTTGCGGAAATTTGGAACTGAAATCTTCCGAATTGGCTACTTATAAATAACTATCTAAACCATGTTCCTTTGGTCTCATTTAAGTCTGTCCAAGCAAATCACGGTATTGTGCAATTTTCATCATATAATTATCACAATTTCAAATTTAACGCTACATTATAATGACATCTATTGGTAATTATTTGGGTAGCTGTATGATTCTTGTTCACAGTTTTTTTCTCTTGGATAATCTGCCATCCAATGTCTACGAAAACCATCTGCTCTAAGCACCTTACTCAATGGCACCATCGAACGTCTTCGCTCGTTCTTATTTTGGGAGACGTGCAGACAAGGGGCTGAAATTTAGCTGGATACGCATTCAATATGCTTCAATAGTGATAGAAGATTAACCCGGGCATCAAGCAATGGCTGTGACCTTTTTAGAACCCTAATGGCATATTTCATATTCTGTGATCGATTACATGCTATTTGCCAAAATTTATTATTTTTTGCTCTATTTGACAGGACTTAATTGATGCTAATTTTTTCATTAAAATTGTTTCCTGAGTTAGAAGTGCTTAAATTTATCATGATAAAAACTTCAAAGTTGCGTCTATTTTAATTTTGCTAAACACAAATGTTGAAGTTGCAATGTTTTTTAATGCATGACCTTTGTTGAACATGTCATAACATAATTTATTATCGTATTTGCAATGTTTCGCGTTACCTATATCAGCAATAAACTTTGCAACCTCATTTTTCAGCGTATGTCTTATAAATAATACTTACGAATGACGAAACCGATTGGCTGTGTTTTATCTTTTGCACTGGCGCAGATCTCATGACCTCCAGTGCACAATCTATTTCACATCCGTAATTTTGTGCATGGTGTGTCATTCACTGTAAAGAATTACCCACTCTCTGTGTCTTGCATTTTGAGCACCTTGTGTGCATCTATTCTAAGTGGTATTCTTGAAGCTCATTTCGCTGAAAAACAATTCTTCTCTTTCTACAAGTGGTCTAGGTAAGTGTAGTGTAGCTTTCCTATTAACAGTTAATGCAGGAATGATTTAATTTTTAGCATGTTTTACAGTCTAACATGTCATAGATTTGATTTAGTGGGGACATCCGGGTTCTAGGTGATATGAAAGTGTATGCACACACTTTCAGCTATCTCGCTAAGCAGAGATGTGACTTTTTAAATAAGTTATCAATCGTAGGCAATGGTCTCGCTGTGACTGCTTTTTGAAATAATTATTAAAATTTTAAATTTAAGATTTACAATCTTGCTTTTTATTTACAAATATATTACGAATTCTTAGTATTTTACAATGCCCTTGCAGCACGTGAGACATACCTATGTAACAGTGACTTTCGGCTTTGTTCGAGTCGCTGTCTGATGTGTGCCAGAAGTAAATAATCTGGAGAAAATTTCGTAAGCGTTTCTGTTCCTCCTGGTTGATCTTCAATGTGCAATTGCCTGGTTTGTCCTCATTAGACATTCTTCTTTAATAGGTAGAATTTCTTTGGATCGATACCGAATCTGGAAGAACTCAGATTGAGGCTTTGCAGCTATTTCCCCACGCAACGGAAGATTCAAATTGCAAAAATGTTTTATTTTTTTTAATGGAAACTTAGGGTCTTGTTCAGTTGTTGCATCTGATGGTTCTTCGAAGGTATGACTTTTGAGCTGCGAATTGAACTAGCCAGTACTCATTGGTTATTTTAAGATAGCCACCATGCCGCGGGGGGCTGTTACTGATTTACTGCCAAAAAAAACATATATTGATTATATCATCTAACGATTTTTAATAATGAATGCATATGCTGACGAAGGCTTATTATATACTGAAAAGGTTTCATTCTTTTTTGATAATTCCTATTAGTAACCAGAATTGCTGAGGTCGGGCATCGAGCCGACGAGCATTTGGCAAATATCAATGAAGCTTGTCACCTTAACCACGGAAGCCTCATATCGTAAAACGCGGCAACCGTGGAGTACTAGTTATGATATGCATACTTTATGCATGTTTGTGATTAAATTGTAATGGAAGATTTTGATTATTAGGCACCAAATATTGCATCAGGTAGCAAAGGTAATTCATCCGGTCGACCGGTTTCGTCCTTATTGGTACTTTTAAGTACAGTCCAAATTTTGTCGCAGACGGAGCTCTTGCTTCGTTGTGTGGGCCAAATCCACTGCATCGCATCTGCCGCATACTCCAAGCAATTTTAAATAATATATCTACCTATGTCTTTGCTTTTAGAAGTTAGTGATCTTGATAAATTTAACCGGTACCACTGTAAACGTCAATATTTTCAGAGAAAATTCAGACACTCTCGGACAGGTGTTTATTCCGTAATCAATTAATGCTTCGGAAATTCATCCAATAGACCGGCTTCGTCCTTTTTTGGAACTCATCATGTACTGGCCAGAATTTGCCGCGGGCAAGGGCTCGAACCCAGCCATGTCTGCTTCGGAATCTTGTGCTCTAACCACTGAGCCACCCTGCCGCACGCTACACACAATTTGCAGTTTTCTACTGACTAATGCTTATTGTTTGTCTTTCCTTTAAGTGGAATATATATGGTATCCATTTTGACATGAAGTTCCAACTAACCATCCACAATGTGTCATTATAGAACAGGCGAAGATGTATTAAATTGGACATTTATATAATTAAACTGCCAACGGATAAAATATCTGATTATAAATGTACATAGGGAAATTTATTGGGCATTTTTGCGCTACTTTCCATATTTAGTAGCATTAAAAGCAATCTATAATATTAGTCCGATTTAATACTTTCACTACTAATAAATAAGAAATTAGGCAACAGAAGCGAACAGTCAAACATTAATTAAAGCCTCCTACTGAATTATAGGCTCCTACTGATGAGTCGCCAGTAAGCACGAAACGAATGTGCATGAGAATATAGTTTCCGTTCATGCTGCCTTTGGTTTAACCTTCTGGTCACAACTGAACTAATTTGTTACTAGGTTCGCAACACCTAATATATACTTACATTAATTAAAGCCCACTGTAAGGTATTTAAGGTGTACGCTTATGGCCATAAAATGAGCAATCGTTAGAATATTGGCTATTCGAAAGTGAACTTGAGATTACTAAATGCCCATAGTGGATAGTAGGTTGAGATAGGAATGTCAAGACCTCACTTCTGTGAGTAGGCACTAAATAAGTTTCTCCACACAAGCCAAGGTACTATTACTGTGATGGCGACGTGTTTTGAACAAATTTACTATTCCTAAAAAATATAATTGGCAACAGAGATCAACGGTTCAACATTAATAAAGGCATACTGTTTAGGTGTACAGAATGTGCACTTTGGTTAGCAAAATGAGCAATTATTAAAATGTGAGTTTAAGATAATTATTAGTCCATAGTGAATGGTGGCGTAGAGGGAGGACTGTCAAGGCCCAGCTCCATTGAGTAGACACGGAATAAGTTTCGCCACGTCCGCCGAGGTACAACTACTGTGATAGAGACGTGTTTCGCACAAATTCGTGTACAATACGCGTGAAGAAAACAAACGACAAAAGTGTCTCCGATAAGATACGAAGTAAACACAAAAGGATAGTCAAATGGAACATTATGGACAGACAGAACACGCTGGTGATATGCTGTCAGCGCCAATGGTTTGCTGTGAAGATTAAAAGTATGATAACTAGAAAAATAGTGGTACAGCTTTTCGAGTAATGCATTGAGAAACTAGAATTTTTGTGTTCTGTTGAGACGGAAGATGAGCTTGTGGAAATTAATTTATTGTTTCCAGTGTAAATTATCAGCCAAGAATTAGTGTAAAATGTTGAGCTTAGCCAATTTCATTGACTTTATGGAAGTTCCTTTTCTAAATTGCATTAAGGTTAATACGCCTACCTGTCTCACATTCATTTTCTGAATATAAAATGTATGTAAACAACACTAATCATCGTGGTTTTACCTTACTTTCAGACTGAATTAGGCAGAAACGTTGTATCTTGCGCAGCGCTGTCATCTTTCAATTTGATTACGTAAATTTATTGTGCTGAACAATTGATAACACTCGTAGGTTGGTAAAATCTTGATTCCTTTACATTTCCAGGCGCACAGATTGCGTTTGGCATCCATTGGTGGGTTCTCACTTGTCCCTTCACTCTGAAGCCGTCCATCATCTGCTTGGCTGAAAATGACGTTGGAACCAGATATTACGAATTTTTTCCAAATTTTCTGGACTTCATTTCCATCCCAACTTCAGAGCTGACACCATACTCACAGGGAAAATACAACTTTTGGCGAATGTTGTATCGTCACTCAAGGCAAATCTATTTGTATTTATTTTACTTCCTAAAGTATATTTTTGGTTTTATATGCGCCATGCTGGTACTTTGATCGCCATGTCTAAAAAATAAGGTTATAATTGAAACAGGTACAGCATTCGCAAAAGTGTTCAAATATTGCATATAAGCAAATAAATATTTCAAATAACCAAGAGTATGAATTCGACACAGTTAAGAATATGCTAAATACAGCTTCCCGCGCTATATTCCAATTAATTCACTCGATGAAAGTTAGGCTGATTAGGAATTAATACTTTGGTTTAAAAACGCTTTTCTTCTTAAAATTAGCTATGCAAAATTGAGCAGATTGTTGTAATCATATCTGAGAGAGAATTAACTTTTGCCTAAGTAGTACCTACTTCACCAAACACAAATCGGCTTGATTGTTTTAACCCGCGTGGAAATGCCATACAAGGCCAATAGCGTATCCGTCTGTCCCGTTGATGATATTAAAAAAAATTTACTTCCGATGGTTGTTTGCTTGTCTAACTGATATACGTTTGCAGTGATCATGTTAATTTTCTTTTATTTGATTATTTGAATCGTTTGGGATATTAATATTTGAAAAATTTGACTTACTTGCGAAATCGACAAAATTACTGGCAATATAAAAAATATGAAATTCTTTTATATAATACTTGGTGTCTAAAATGGTACACATTCATAATTTGTGCACTTTCCAATCAATTCTAGTTAATTGCAAATACATATAGTTTTATCAGAGCTTTATACTTTTAATCAGGCATGTTACCACGTATAAAAATTTTTACATGCATAATGCTCCAGAGTATTGTAATAAGTCTTAATTATATACATGGCTGGTTTAGCGTGGACAAAGCATTCAATGGCAATATAAATCCATTAACAGGCCATGATTACGTCAAAAGGTTAAGAAAAACAGATTTTCTTACCAATGCAACTTTAGTGAAGTGGTAAACCAAGTACGCTTGACCAGATTTTAAGTCATTTAAACACGAGTTAGTGTCATTTTTAATACGAGTCTAAAAGCCAGTCACAAAATTTCGCTAAATATAATGCGTACTGCTAATTAAGGACTTTCGTTTGAATTATATTATTTTGAAGTAAGTTAATTATATATGTGGTTATTATAACATATTTATTGCATACGACAGCTTATAAAATCCATCTATTAGAACAGGTTCTGTCTTAGCACCGATTGCGATCGAATCGGAGACTGTTTGGCTCGCCAAAATTATCGGCCTACAATTTGCGATCAAATCACAGATCAAGAAGTTTTATACATTTAATTGTAATTCGATCCATTTTAGGAGGGCTTAACTAACGAGCCACGATCAATATCGTCGGTTTGGAACCCAGTAAAAAGTGAAGTCCTATTGACAATTTCTTTCATGAAAATCTTAGAAACTAAAAAAGTATTGGTATCATTGCGTTGTTAGTTCGATGCAAGGCTCCGAAATTCACACTTCGGTGTTTGATTCTTGCCATTTCATTTGGCTACTAATGTGAAGTTGACAAATAAGCACAAAATCATGGTTTGTAAGACGGATTACATTTTCTATCTTTTGCAGTTTAATAGTAAAACCAGCAGTATTTACACAAAAACCATAGCTACAAGTTAAAATGATTATCTTCTAGTAGACGAATAACTGCTCTTGAATTCGTCTATAATATTACGAGACACTGTTATTAGCTTATGAATGTTCATTTGTTAACTTATTCAAACAAATCAACCTCTTGCAGTGCAGGTTATATATAATTGATTCAAAGTTTATCTATTTAATATCCTCTCTTCTTGTTTAAATTTTCTATTTGCTAAGTTTTAGAAAATGCTTAAATGTGCTCTTTTTAAGATACTTGAGGAGAAAATAGGAAGTTAATGCTCATTGTATTGGACAAAATTTGATCCCTTTTCTGTTTATGACAAATGTACTATCGTAGGTGTGACTGAAAGAAAAACTATTTATTGATATCATTCCAAGTGCTAGATTTGTAATTTAATAACGCATGATAACGATATGTTACAGGATGCAAATAAAAAAATATGGCAACAGCATTAATTATTTTTAATGTCAGTGCACAATTGTAAGTTCAAAGATGTTTGATTAATGGAAATGCAAATTGATAAATGCTTCGTATATTGCAGCGTACCACTATTACACAAACTGTCTTATACAACAGTTTAGAACAAGGCTTTTTGGCTATGTTTTATCTAAACTGTCATATCTGGGACTTTCTATGGTGAATTTAGAAAAGCATATAGGATTACTTTTGAATAGCATGAATACATGATAAAGCCAGAATAAAGCTAAAATCGAACGTGCACAAGTACAAATAAAGAAACAGGTAACCAATTTATATTCATTTTATTAGCGCGTTCATTCTTTTTAACTTCAAAAAATGTCTTGCAACTTTAATACCCGTTCCGAAACGTTGTCAGTAAGCACAGATCACGCAACACCGCATTTCCAATTATTAGTATGAACTATGTTGAAGCCTTCGGAATAAAGGGACGATCACACACCTAGCCAGATCGAAGACAAAACAGAGGAATATGTGGAAAGGTTAATCAATCGGATCTTTGAAAATCTGTTAGTGAAAAGCTACAATCCACGTACGCAAAACGCAACAATGCAAAGTGTGAAGCTGACACTCCGCAACAATTCAAACGCTATATTTATATAAATGTTCATTTCAGTGCCACTTCCTCATGTAATGTGAGGTCTGTTCAGTAATCACAGTTTGGGAATGTTTAGTTGGAACTTTGTGTCTGAATGGATGCTATCTGAGCTCCACCTAAAGTAAAAAAGACTAACCAAGTTACATTAGTTAATATAAAACTTAAAATTGTGCATAGTGTGCGGCATAGTGTCTCAGTGATTGGATAACACCAGATTCCGAAGCAGATGTGCCCAGGTTCGAGCCCTGTCCACGCAAATTCTGGCTAAAACGTAATGAGTTCCCAATAAGGACGAAACCGGTCTACTGCATGAATTTACTATAATTAAGGTAGCGAATTTGATATAAACACCAGACTCATTAAAAACATATATTTGTCAGCATGAACTAAGAATTGTAGCCATGGAAATTCCGGCTTGACGACCGGCGGGCTCAAGCTAGTCGACCCGGGATTGGTAGCATGAACCTTGCCGGGCCATAAAGGGACAGCTATCATCTCGTTTCATGTGAAGCTTCGAGTTTGGTCCAACTGTACTTTAACTTTTTGTTAAATGTGTAGTGACGGAATGAGAGCAAGCGTTCCAGACGTGAAGGACAAGTTTCGGCTGCTGAAAGAAACTCTGGCCACTGGCATCTGGGCAGATAGTGCTCATCAGCCTTGGTTGGCAGACTATCTAGGAGAAGGAAAACTCAGAATAAATACCATCACTAGGAATGGGCGACCTAGTGTTCTTTTACAGTCCATATATAACCATGACAAGTACAACTTACAATAATTACATACTGCATCGGCCGTCGCGCAGTATAAAAAGGGTCGCCTTATCTGCTGAGCCATGCAGGGTGGATAAGCGAAAACAGGCTACTGCAGGCAACTCTATCTCCGATTCTGCCTCCTTTCCTTCCCCTTTCTCTTCTCAATCTAACAATAACACTCTTTTAGATACTATAAATATGGTTGGTTTAGATCATAACACTGAGCCCAATACCAGGTTGCAAAATATCGAAAATGGTTCTAGTAGACGATCATTCATTAAACCTAGGTTAGGCTTTAACGTAGGCGCATTTAATGTGCGAACATTAAAACAACTTGGACAGCAAGAATCTCTTGCTCGTACGTTGGATAAATTAGAAATCGACATATGTTGCGTATCTGAAACCAGAATAAAGGATCCTACGTGTATTACAGAACTAGTTGCACCATCCCTATCTACGCGTTATTGGCTTCGAACATCTGGTTCCACAGAGTCCTCTCAAGCCGGTAAATGGGGCGTTGGTAATGCCCTTAGCACGCCAGCTGAAGCTTGCTTAATTGAATGGATCCCTTTAAATAATCGATTGTGTGCGGAACGTTTAAATACATCTACTAAAATCAAAGCAAAAAACCGTTATCATTGTTGCCTCTTCGTTGTATCTGCATATGCTCCTACCGATTGCAGCACAGAAGAAAGCAATGACGCTTTTTACTCCGAATTAAGCTCCTTACTAAGTAAAGCACGAAGTTCGGATATAGTCCTGGTTATGAGTTACATGAATGCTCAAGTTGGTCTCTTAAGCAACACAGAATTTCATTTAGGTGGAAGATACACTCTAAGCTCGACTCGCAATGATAATGGTGAACGGTTTTTGGATAGCTGCGCTGAACATAGACTATATTTAAGTAGTACAAACTTCAGACGTTGTGTTAAACGTTGTGCTACATGGCGTCCTCCAGCACCCGGACAACGGTGGACTCAAATAGATCATGTAGCAATTGGTTATGGATGGCGTGGTTGCATCCAGGATTGTCGCTCCTTTTGGAACACTTATGTCGACTCCGACCATGCACTTATCCGTTGTAGATTTGCTCTAAAATTTTCCGGGAAAATAATTAAGAATAATCCCCAAATTGATGTAGGCAAACTCGAACAACTGTCCTTCCGACAAAACTATGAAAATATTCTAAAGGCTAATCTAACTGGTCTGAATAGCGAAAATCCGAATATACTTTGGTCCAAGATAAGTTCCACTATGCACAATGCAGGTACTACTGTATGTGGCATAGCAGGCCCCCATAGAAATAAGCACTGGCTCTCTGTAAAATCTATGGAGATACTCGAAATAAGGCGCCAAATTCCACCTGGCTCGACTCATAATAATACCTGTCGCAATATAAGACGCCAACTTAAGCGCAGTCTAAAAGGCGATCTCGAAAACTTTTGGAGCAGAAAGGCTGAAGAAATGGAAGTAGCTTTCGCGTCAGGTAATAGTCGCTGTTTGTTCCAACTTATCCGCGCAACAGGTCCGAGAAAGTTAAAAGTTAGCGAAACTATAAATGATAGTAACAAGAATTAATAACCGATAAAATAAGTCGTCTTGACAGGTGAGCTGAACACTTTAGAGATCAATTTTCTTGGCCGCCCGCGTCAGTTCCGCTTCCCGAAAGCATGTCTGCATCAACAGTGTGGAATGTTAGTTCCGAAGAACCATCCGAGTTAGAAGTACGCGATGCCGCAAAGCCGCCGGCCCCGATGATCTGCTTCCGGGATTGTTTAAGGATGGTGGCGATATAATTTCAGGAGCGTTGACCAAACTTTTTCATACTATATGGAATGAGGAAACCGTACCACTTGACTGAAATGAGTCGACCATCATTCCCATCTTCAAAAAGGCAATCGTAATTCGTGCGATAACCATCGTGGTATAAGTTTGACTCCGGTCGTATCAAGGTTATTTGCTTCGATTATCCTACGTCGTCTTAGCGCTTCACGTGAATCACATACAAGAGAAGAACAGGCCGGATTCCGCGCAGGACGAGGTTGTATAGATAATATTTTTACATTAAGGCAAGTTCTCGAACAGAGACATTTATATCACCGTCCCACAATAGTCGTCTTTCTAGACTTCAAGGGTGCATTTGATTCGGTGGATCGCAATGTTTTATTCCATATCTTGTCGAAAAGCGGTGTGCCCACTAAATTTGTTAATATTATACGAGCTCTCTACACAAATGCTTCTGGTCGCGTTAAGGTTTACAACGAATTAACGCATAACTTTACAACCAGCAGTGGTGTTCGTCAAGGTTGTCCACTTTCCCCATTTTTGTTTAATTTTGTAATCGAAGGTATTATGAACAACACTCTCTCACACATTCAGGACGCTGGAGTTGAAGTTCTCCCGGGAGATAAACTAGTAGATCTTGACTATGCGGACGATATCGTACTATTATTCGACAATCAGCATGCTGCCCAGACCACCTTAAATAGATTAACAGACGTTGTTCCGTCTTTCGGTATGAAATTCGCACCCTCTAAATGTAAGATACTGTTACAGGATCAGCCACCACTCATTCCAACGTTGCGAATGCAGAATGAAGATCTTGACATAGTCGACAGGTTTACATATCTTGGGAGCTCTATCAATAACGTAGGCAATATGTCCGACGAGGTGAGAATACGGATCGCGAAAGCTAGAGTAGCTTTCTCGAACCTTCGTCATTTATGGAGAAACGCGAATATTTCACTTTGCCTTAAAAGTCGTGTTTACTATGCATCTGTACGCGCTGTCTTACTGTACGCTAGTGAAACTTGGCCTCTTAGAGTTGATGATTTAAGACGCTTACATCGTTGTTTGAGAAGTATAGCACATGTTGGTTACCAAAAACGAATAACTAACGTTGACATCCGTAGACATATTTTTGATCTGATAATAAGAGCTCGTTGTTAGAAAAACAAATAAGGCTCCATCAACTTCGTTGGCTCGGTAAGGTTTAGCGTATGCCCTCATTTCTATTGCCCAAGAGAGCTCTGTTCTCTCATCCAGCACCAAATTGGCTTAAGAAACAAGGTGGGCAGATTTTGATATGGCAGAAACAATTGAAGTCACTTAAATCCAAATTGGGTAGAATAGGGCCCACTCGTCTGCCAGGATGGGGTCCTCGTGCACATCATAGTCCTTGATTAGAAACCATTAGCGATATGGCATCGAATCGAGCTCAGTGGCGATCTTGTTGCAGATGTCTATTAGAATCATCTTCATAACTTTCTTTTCTTGGTAGGGCAAAGTTAGCTGCGAGGTTTGGTTTGTTTATGACGTGATACAGTGAAATCCGCTGTATTGCTGATGTCGCCTTGCCCGAATGCTAACTTGGCCATAATGGTGTTGTGGAGAGGTTTAGTTTGCCTCATTTCTGAGAGTTATCCTGATAAATTTACTCATAGTAGCAAGGTATTCCTTCTCTCTCTACCCCTCTCTCTCTCTTTCGTAAATCTCAATAATAATTTGTCTAAATTCACTTATAACTTTTTTCACTCCTTATGGTTATATGACAGTGAAACATTAGTCACTTGACCTTTGTGTGGCAGGACATGATGATGATGAAGAATTGTATCGTGTAGAAAAGGCAATTAATCCCATAGGCCGGTTTCGTCCTTATTGGGTACTCATCACGTGATGGTCAGAATTTGCCACGGACCAGTACTGATGAGATCTCAGTAAGAGCGAAACCGATCTACTGGATAAACTGCCTTTGCTACACTACACAATTTTGAGTTTATACTGACAAATGTATGTACTTAAGGGGTCTGGTAATTATATCAAGATCGCAATTTTAATTATAGTAATTGTTATCACAGCCCGCGCAATCAATGCTCGTTTAATTATATAAATGTTCATTTCAATACCACTTCCCCATTCAGTGTGATGTATGTTCAGTAATGACAGATTGGGGATGGTTAGTTGGAATTTTGTGTCTAGACGGATGCCATCTGAGCTCCACCTAAAGTAAAAGAGACTAACCAAGTTACATTACTTAGTATATAGCTGAAAATTGTGATTGTGCAGCAGAGTGACTCAGTGGTTAGAGCACAAGATAAAATAAGCAATATTAGAGAATTCGGTGCATGGAGCTTTTCGTTTAAATTTGTCTGCAGTTGGCTTTTTGATGAATAAGTAAATACCAGTTTTGTTTTATGCATAAGGAAATTCGCTGCTTTTTAATTACTCGAGGTAATATTTCGAGATGTATACTAACCTGTTGTCCTTTGGATTAATAACAATTTTCTACTTTTCCCGTTGTTTATACAAGGTATTTGCTCCCATTAATCTCTCGGTTTGTCCGGCTACAAATACGGTTTTTTGATCATCGCCAGCTCCCTGAATTGAAATTTCTTTGAAAGAATGTGTTTTATTATGTTGGATAAATTTCAGGTCAAACATCTTCTTTAGGAAGTTTGACCGCACTTTTGCTGTTCATCCAACGTCTTCTTATAGAATATTTTAATTTAAAACTCTTATCTTACATTTTCAATATCAGTACTTCAAAAAAGCATGGTGTGTTACAATGAGGGTATTTGCGCTCGAAACTAAACCGAATGTGATGGTTTATGTTACTAAAATCAATGGGCTAGCCATTCAGTTCTTCATCTGCAATAAAGTTGTCAGCATCATACTTCGGATGTTTATGAGAGTATTTTCGATTTTGCGGTTGAAGTTTTATTGTTTTGGAAAGGAGCGTGCAAAGATCTCCCAGATGACTCTGTTTCAAATAGACTATTGTCATTTTATCAAATTGCCAATACTGTTGATCATTGAACTTAAATTAAACGTTTTTTCAGTTAATTTGTTGATAAGAGTTTGAAAATAAACTGTAAGCATAGAGAACGAGAAGTGGCTAGTATCGATCAATTTACTGGGAAAATGTTTCTAGACATTAGCGACGCTTGTAGACACATTTTTAAGACCACAGATATCAGCTTCTTGTACTTGTCATTGCGCAAATTTATTTTGCTCACGCGGATATCTTGAACTTTGAAATTTGTTTTTCTATAGGATTGAATTTGGTTCGCCTATCAGTTTGTGCTGTGGATTATTGACCATTTAAATAATTGTTCTTAGAAGCATCACATTGATCGTCCTTACTATTTTATGTACCTTCGGAAACCCATACATTCTGACCACGCGTGGGCTAATGATCTTTGCTTGTTTAGACTGCCTCATTTTAATTTGTACCGTGCATTCGTTGTCAAGCAGCATCCTTCGTGGCACTCCGCAGAATATCATCGGTGGGCTACGGCATGTATTAATTAAATTGACACGGTTGAATTTCTGTACATTTTCGATAGAATTTTACATTTGATTAATATAATTATTTTTATTCGCAGCAACAGTTAAAAAATACATTTAGCTTTAATGATAGAGTTAGTTTATTGTTTTTTTTAATTCTTCAACATATTTTGCACTACAAATTTTCTTGAATATAAATGTTCATAGGCGTCACGTAGTGCAGCACTTCGTAGGGGACAAAAGTCGTCTTTTTTGACTTTCCTAATACAATTAAATACTAAAATTTTGAATTCCTCTTCTTATTCATGTGCGGTTCATGTTTATTGAGAATGTGCGCGAAATTTGGGTCTAAGTGATAGTACCTCTTCCTTGAATGTTAAAGTTTTCACAAGTTATTCATTGATTGTTGAAATTCCTAAAATGACTATGAAGCGTGCCTTGTGTTCAACTGTATCTTAAATCAACTGATACTAGAAGGTTTCAGTCTGATTGTTGACGTTGTCAAGAAGCAGATTAATTGGTTTCAATGTTATTCTCTGTTTATTATATTAGTTGCATCTCTAAACGCTGTATGGCGCAGTTTGTGTTATCTTTGCAGAAATTAGTTATTCCAAATACAACACGTCTAAAAACACTATTTCGCAAGTCTCGTTATGTTTGCATTTAAGTGGAATTCGATGATTGATCTCTTGATATGACAACAGTGTTCCATGACACTGTATAAAATGTATAATAATTAATTCACCTATGTTGTGTAATAGCTGTGTAAATTGATGTGTACTTTGCACAATAGAGCATACATTTTGTAGAAAAACAATTTAATGTAAAAATGTTGTGAAGGGCCATATGCTTTTTACCATGTCTATGGAATAGAAAACTGATGCTTGCTTAAACAGGAAGGTTAAAGTTCCTCTTCCTAGAACCTATTAGTTCAATAACGGTTATTTATACACACGCAATAGCTGTTTAGTTGCCTGTGGAGGACTGGCTGATTGCTAAAAAAGCGAGTTCAAAGGAATTTTAGATTAAACACAACTGGTAAAGAAGAAAATATTTGGTAAAAAAGTGGTTTATGAATACATCTTCAGAACTAGGCCGATTTACTGGGTTCTTTGAAGTAATAAATAAAAATGTGCTGCGTATTGCGTAAGTTATCGTTTACAACAAGCAAAAGGAATTTGTTACTGGACATAATTTAAACTGCTTTATTAATTATCTCTGTTTTTGCGCTTCTGCATGTGTGTTTTTCGCTGTTTGTGTATTGCATACTATATATATATATATATATATATATATATATATATATATATATATATATATATAATCCAACTTGATCCCCATTTTGTTTCTAAATTCGTTATATAACATGTCAGATAATTCATCGAAGCTCTAATTTGAACTATTCTATAAACCTGTATTTTTGAATCATAGTAAAATTCAACGCACAAAGCATTGCTCAGTAGATAATTAGCTCTATTAACTTAGTCCATTTCATTTAGTGTATTGCCAGGGGTTAGCGATTGCATAGGAATTTCTAAGCGCGTTACGATCTGGGAAATTAATATTTTAAGAAACTTGACTTCGGTTGAAACGCAAATGTTTTTTTCAATATTTCCATGGTTTTATTTAGTGGTTAATCGATTTAAGCTAGTGCTTCTGTAATAACCAAATTTATCCTCATTTGTAGGCTCACGCTGTGTCAGCCTTTTTAATGGCTGGGTTCTGACTGGTGCCGTCACTTCGAAGGCTTCTACACCATTAAAAGTGGATAGAGTATATTACGTGAAAGCCTTCTGGGTGATAGCATCCGTCAAGACCCAACCATCACGGAGGCCGAAAGAGCGTGCACCTACAAATGAGAATCTATCTGAATATTACAGAACTACTAGTAAAAATTGATTATCCTCGAAAGACCATCGTGGAAATTTAAAATTTTGATTATAGCACTACGCAAATCTGTTCCGAGAATTTGGAATAAAATTAAAAAAATGTTTCATGGACAGATTCAGAATTTCTGGTTCAGCGAGAACCCATCAATCAAGGGAAAAAAACAATCTGTACACCTGGAATTTTTAAGGAAGCACGACTTTACAGACCTAAGAATGCTATCAATTGCGGAATAAAATGAAAAATATTATTGTTTGTGTTTTTGATTTCCCATTAATTCAACATAATAAGGCTCACATGGGTGAAATCAAAGTAGACTTTCTTAATCTGAACAGGCGGAATGTCCTAACCTAAATGTTAGTCTAAATCGTACTGACATTTAATGTACTGTTATTGTATGTTTATTTTGAATTTACTAATAAAATTTATGAGACTACAACAATGCCCCCATGCTGTCATCAGTTAAACAACAGTTTATGATTTCATGTTATTATATGTTTATTCTATACTAAAAACAGTTTGCATAACATATTACCATTCAGCAATAGAGGAGTCTGAATAATTTAAGGTGAAACAGTCGAAAATTTAAGCGGCCATTCAGCCAAATCATTTATTTGTCGTATTTACTAACTAGTACGCTGCCTTTAAAACAATCAGATATTATGTATGCATACGAGAACACAATAAAATAAAAATTGATCATTAATTAACACAATTCTGATTTTAATATTATATAGAGCTTTATTTTGACGTGCATATTTAATTGACGAAAGATAGGTAAATACCATTAAGCGTGAGAAATTGTAACAACATTGCAGCACATCTATTAAAATAATTTATTAATATTGTTTTCTTTCTATATAAAATTGTAGATGCCATTTACGTCTGAATAAAAATCGAAACTAATTTTACATTTAAACGCACAGAAAGCATCAAATAAATTTTTACACATACAATACAAATAAAAGCAAAATTAATGATAGATAATCGGTTTCTGTCGCAAAATCCGCTGCCTATTATACGCTGTTGCACTTTTTTTCAGTCGGTAACTAATAGGTATAACAAAGAGCTTATTTTTTGTAAATGTATACTGCAATTTTAGGCCAAATTAATTAGTAGATAATTTTTTTACTAACTATATGGATATATGCATACAAATATATACTTAGGAAAAACAAACTTCCATAAAACGCGTAGCACTTTTTGCAGAAGTAAAGAGAAAATAGAACTTTGATTTAATATAAGAACAATGCAAATATTTCTAATTTTATTCTGTTGTGTCAACAATAAGTACATAGATACATTTTAATCAAACTGTGCGAGCGTACATGAAAATGAAGTTACAGAGAGGAAGAGTAAAAAGGGCAGCGTAATCCTTTTTAAAAGTATTTATTTCAACGAAAAGTAAACTCATCAAACACATTTTTATGCTGAAATATCTAGCTGTAACATTTAAAGAGTGCGATATTTAGATGGTTAAAATTGTTACTCTGATTTCAACAGTAGTGCTGATGAACTGAATTACTCTGAGTACCTACATGAAGAAATCCACATTATATTGTGCTCTCACTCGTTTGTATTTCATTTAATTGCGTTCGTTTTTCCAATTTTCGGCATAATAGCAACAGATTTTGGCGAACGCTAGGCATATTCTTAAAATGAACTCATCCTTGAACAATACTCAACCGTGATAGGCACGATAATGCCAGATGAAGATTTCCGGGAGCTCAATAATACTGCGCAATTCTGAATTTGGGCAGTAAACAAAAGGTAAGGAAGAGGTATTTGCAGTTACACAGCGACATTTTTCGCAAGCCTACACTCGACGTAGCGAACTATCGACTAAACGTGAATGATTGATTAACGGATTTATTTCACAGATACCATACATTTGAGTTTTATGAGCGATCGTCAGTTCAGCGCGGTAAAATAGTTACATTCACCCAATTTTAGCTCTTCGATCGAAAAGCGCTGGTAATCTTTTTTTATTGGCAGAAGAGTATTCTACTCTTTCTCCAAAATAGCTGCAAAAACCGACAAAAAATGAACCGTTTATGCTGTCTTTGGTTTATCCTTCTGGTCGCAACTTAGCTAATTTGTTACTAGGTTCGCAACACCTAATACATACTTGCATATATGTTAGTTCTCCGCAACAAACAGTATTTAAAAAATGAACCAGTCACGCAATAAAGCCTTTACATTATCGACGAGTATACGAAAAATCACGTGACCACATTTCCATTGCTTTTGTGGAAACGCGTTCCAAGACGGAAGCTGAAATCACAAGTTGTTTACGCATGAATTTGAGTTTGCGTAAAGTTTTAACTCAGCTATAGATCTAATTTAGTTTAAAAAAAACCTTTTAGATGAATGGAACATGTGCTAAGATGTTCTCATAAGCATGTCAGGATGATGTAAGAATATTATACTGGCTTTTATTTGGTAAATAATACGATTTAAAAATTTATCGTATAATCCATAAATTTTATTTAATTTTACTGAACGTTATGATGTATGCTACATGTTACGCTCTTTCCTGGCATCCTCTGCTATAAGATACAAAAAATTGTTTAATTAATGGATTAGATTCTCCACTAAGGTTCCTCAGTATATTGTCATATTTATGAGACAACAAATTAGAAATGGCGACGAAGTTTTAAGCAATCTACCTATGACGTTTTGCTTGAGCAAATCTAAAAGAATTTTTATTTTATAAAGAAATGCTTTTTTCGAATATGATTGTGATTTGACTTAGATTCTGTTTATCGTAAATATAACAAAGTATATTAAGGTATGTAGGCGTATGTTTAACGAGTATCAAAGATTTTTGTGATAGTAGAAAATGCAAGTATCCCTACGCTTGTTTAACGCGGTGTGCTTAGGCATGTGCCACCAAATTTGACTCAATGAATGCACACTTGAGTAGAATTTTCTGTTAAATAATATGTCATCTAAGACCGATCAATTTGGAATATGCCTTTTTGTAACTTTTACTTGAATATATATATATATATATATATATATATATATATATATATATATATATATATATAATATATATATAGCTAATCATCAGATTGAGATGTATTCTCTCAAGATAAAGATATACAGTTCAGTTTGTCATAAATAAAGTCTTCCAATGGAGACGAGTCAGAAACGTCGTTTTGAGGATATTTCTGCGTACTGATTTCAACTCACAGCCTGCGACATTTGCTGGGTCTTCCTCATGTTTAATATTTTTACCAGTATGGACATGTTGTAATCATAGTTTAGTTAAACGAAATTTATGTTCTGTTATCTGAAAGGTTTTATCGTACCTCCTTGAGAATTTCCGCCATTATGGCGTAAACCTGAGGAGATTTGAGTAATTAATCTGAGATTTGTTCACTCAAATTCCTAACGAAACTGCAAGCAATATAGATGGGAACATTTTGTTCACTTTTCGTCATTATATTCAAAGTTCTGGACCGATGCCTAGTTATACCATGCAAAAAATTTGCTCTGAATCATTTAAAATGAAGATAAATTAGTTAAAACCTGCTCTTACTCCCTTTAATGCTTCAGTGCAAATGTTTTTAAACAAGTAAACTTCAAGTAACACAGTGGGTGTTACCTGGAACACTAGTTTCAGGGGAACACAATGCTGTTCTTATAGTCTATTTACGTAGAAAGCAACTGAAAAGATTGATAGATTTACACGAACATTTAATTATAAATCATTTTTTTTAGAATGTGAGATTTAATAAAAGTAAAATCCTCTATACATTTAAAGTCATCCGCGTGCAAGAAGGAAAGTAACATAGATCTTATTTTAGTTTTCTCTCTAATTAGTTCATATTTGCGTATCTCTAAATCGCTAATTAATGTATTCATTATGTTCAAAGTCAGTTCATGTTTAAGAGATCTACCTTTATCATTTAAATGAAATGGCAATTTAAATTTAAAACATTTAGGAATTACACAATGTTTTAAACATATTTTAATGAAACGAATATTTTCCACTTGCCTTACTAATTGTTTTTTTATGTGATGATAGCGATTTTGCAACTTCACTGTTGTAGCACCGTATTTAGTACCTAAATAAGATTTAAAAGAAACATGTTGCGCGACAGGAAATAAACAATTTACCTGATTTTTGGATTGCGTACCGAAATATTTGAATCCACTGTCATCATGATTTTTGCAGATATTTCGGGTTCCAATTACGGAACCCTTTTTCAATGCCAAACACATCACACACTTAGTTGACAATCAATATGTCAAGTGGAAATATTAATTTAAACCGCCTCATTTATACTTGATTTTAGATCTCTTAAGCATAACGTTTTTTTTTATAAAAATGTTAGGAAAGTGTATGTTAAATTGGTTTGTGTATGTGTCTACATGTATACACTCTTCGCAATGAGATTACAGTGATATAATGACAATTAATGACAACTCACTAGATAAGCGTACGTCATGATGTGTGTATGTGTTCTCGTTTGTTTTGAATTGAGGAGTAATCAGTTAATGCAAGTGTACACTCATCCCAGTGAAATTACAGCGATTTGGCAACATCTGACTATTCACTGGATAAGCGTGTTTGTGTGTATATGCGTGAGCGTTTACTTAAAACTAAGAGCTAATCTGTTACATGTAATTACAGGCACGTGTAACGGTCATACAAGTAAAACTAAAATGATAACTGTCATTTCCTAGCTGCACACGTCAGACCTATTTTACACTTACTTTTCTAAATGAAGTAATTACGAGTGGCATTTCAGTGAGGAGGGGAATGACACTATTAATAGAGTAAATAATTAATAGGTAGTAAAATTAAATTAGAAACGGATAAAGTGTTTCAATAGGGTAGAAAGTTAAATTAAACGGTACGTAAAATAAATTAAAAATTGCCTGATAAAGAAGATACTAGTAATAGTGCAAAGAAAATAAAATTAAAATAAACCTTGTCATCATGTATAGATAAATGTATGTTAAAGGCGCTACATTAACAACAAGTAATCAAGGATGAAATAATCAAAATAAATTAGGCGATATTGAATTAATCAATCTCCACTTCTGTAAGTTAATATCAGTCCAGTGTTCTTATTCTTTTAATTGAGCGAGTTTCTGATTCTGATTCTGATTCGTGCAATCTTCGTTTTCTACCATTATTTAGTGCTGTATTCCCAATAGGACCTAGTGATTTTTCTACGGCTGTTTCATTCATTATGTCATTTCTCGATTTAATTTCGATGGATTCTCTAATCAGTCTAGTCGATCTGCTACGGCTACAAATTGATATATGTCTGCACCCATCCCAATTAATTGTGTGTCCTGTCTCTACTGTATGGCGTGCAAGATCTGATCTATTAACATAGGCATACTTGCATGCGGTTTTATGTTCCCCTCTTCTAACCTTAATTGAGCGCATGGTTTCACCCACATACATCAAGTTACAAATATGAACTAATTGGAAAACTAAATAAGATTTAATAATAGTTTAGTATCAGCTCTTTCCATGTGCAAACATAAAAACAAATTTTGTCAAATACAATAACCGCTAGTTTTGACATCAAATATTATTTACCAATATACATACGAAAGGCTGATCGACCAGACGGTTAATTACTCGAATGTGAGTACATTGGAACTTAAACGCCTGTTTCAAATATAATGGTGAATACTCGTCTGCAGTTGTGCAAGGCATCTTTGAAACCTCATACGTATGCTCTCCAGATGTAATATTTAAGATAATTACTAAATGCAATAACAAAAGGGGGTTAGCCACATTCGAAGCTAAATGGATAAACAAAATGCAGCGGGATTTATACAAGAAAGAGAAGCATGTTCAGGAATTGAGCTTGAACTGGAGGTGATTTACACTTTATTGGTTGTTCCCTCATTTCACACTCTATGTTTCCATTTGTCTATTTTGTTTGGTCTTTCAACTTATATATAAAGAAATGTTCTTTTGTAGATACTTGAGAAGAATATAACATAGAAACGGTTCTGGTATCAGCTCAAATTTCTTCAATTTTTGCACATTGACAGGGTACAAATTATTGAGAAAAGGTTATTTTTAAATTAAAGTTCCATTAATAAGTGGTGCATTATGTAATGAATCTATGTCAATCGATATAGCAAGATAAGTAATAAAGAATGAAATTACGATTAATTCTAAAATTAGTTAAGAAATAATTAAATATTTCTACCCTCCACCCACATGTTAATTTTAGTCCAACCAATAGGTTTACTCTTAAAATACATCTATTAACAAAGTAAGCGTCAAACTTAAACAAAGATGTAATGGCATTAAATACAGTAATTTCATTTATACATACATACATGTGCAGTTTATTGCATTTATCACATAACTTTACGTTTTTAGAAAAACGAACAAATTTGCATAGAATACTCTTATCTAAGGATCTGTCACCAATTGATATGAAATCACTGAAATTTCACTTAGATGAGAGTGAATGTGCGGATTATTATATTTAAATAAGTGCTTTACGGTGATATAGACATTCACACAAACACACACACATGACACACACTTATCAAATGAAAAATCAATTATTGTTAGCAAATGTGCCAGTAAAAATAAACGAAGCTGTTCCAACGAAATTTCACTTTGAATTGTCAAATTTCTTGATGCGACGAGATTATCTTAGAAGAAAGGGTTCCGAAAGACGACTCTGAAATACTCAGTGCCAAAATGTGATCTATAAGCATCAATTACTTGTTTCGCAAACAAGTACCAAGTAAATAAATCAAGTTTGCGAACTTGATTTAAGGAATTGGTATTACCGTCGCACAATCATTGATTGCTTAACTGTATTACATACATGTATCTCGTTGGCATTAGCTAAACAGAAAATAGAAAAGAAAATACGACTGATATACTAGACTGGAAACTTTCCTAAGGTAATTCCATCAATGCTAGCAATAGCTGCAAGTCTAAATGTGAATCTGTGAGCGTTTAGTTAAAATGGTTTCTTAAGGAACCAGAATAGCTCCATCCCAGACTATATATATATATATATATATATATATATATATATATATATATATATATATATATATATATATATATACATATATGACAACCCTCACTCACATGTCATACAAGATGTTGATATTACCTATGTCGAATGTAGCCTAATATAATATGAGCACTCAAAGTCATTTATTGAATAAAAACAAGGAATGCCCACAGAAGCATATTAACTAGCATTAGACATTGTATCATATTGAATAATAAAGAGGAGTGAGCGTAATTAATATCAAGAAAGTAACACAGTTTATGCACATAAACATATATGAAGTAATATACCATTATACGGTACAATAAGATGAGCCTATGAAGTAACAGCGAGCGCTGAAAAGTAATAGCATATAATCACAGATAATTTATTCTACGGAAAGTCGCTTTAATGATATTCAATGAATAATGAATAGGGCGCATGTATTTGATTGACAATGAATTGTAATGGTAATATTGTACCTATAATAGATAATAAACGTGAAACAAGCTTGAAGTTTGGAAATGTACAATTCCAATAACCCATGTTCCTTATTATAATCAAGGTTGCGATCTTGATATAAACATTTGACCCATTAAGTTCAAGCATTTATAAGTATAAACTAAGAATTGTACAGCGCAGAAAAATCAATACATCCAGTAGATCGGTTTCGTCCTTACTGGACAAAATTTGTCGTGGACATGATGAGTTCCCAATAAGGACCAAATCGGTCTACTGGATTAATTGCCTTTTCTGCACTATACAATATTTACTTCATACTGGCAAATGTATGTACTTAATGGATTAGGTGTTTATATCAAAATCACAACTTTGATTATAGTAATTGTTATCACCTCCCGCGCAACCAATGTTCTTTTTACCAATGTACTCATCACCTGGACATGGCAACTCGTTCCGAAGCAAAAGTGTGCTAAGTAATTTATAAATCTAAAGGGAGCAATATCAGATTCGGTAAAATATATTTAGTTACGATAATGTAATTTGAAATAAGAAACTAAAATTAGTCTTATCGCAAACGAAGGTACATATTCATAGTACCCTTTCCATGTGCAAAAAGAAAAAGAAATTTTATCAGATACAAGAACCATTTTTAAAATTATATTCTTCTCAAGTATCTACAAATTAACATCTCTTTAAAAATAAATTAAAAGATCAAACACAATAGACAAATGTAAACATAGAGAGAGTGTGAAATAAGGTAACAACCAATCAATTGCTTGTATCACCTTCAGTGCAAGATCACTGCCCGAACATGCTTCTCCCACTTGTATAAATCTGGCTGCAATTTGTTTATCCATAAAGCTTTTTTATTTTGTTTGATCTTTCAATTTATATATACAGAGATTTTTATTTGTAGATAATTTAGAAGAATATAAGAAAGGAAATGTTCTTGTATCTGAAAAAAATTCTCTTTCTTTTTGCACATGGAATTGATAATATGAATTTTATTATGGCTCACATTCCAAAAGAATACATATCTATGAGATAGAGAAGCAGAAGCTAGCCAAACGCATAAGTTAGTACATAACGGAACATTTTGTGAAGTATACATGAGTTAGCGTAGTGAATAGAATCCTGAACTCAATGCAAATGTGGGTAATTTATTTACGTTTCCCACCAAATTCTGGACATTACTTAGCCAGTTTCTAATAACAGCGAAACTCATTTACTGGATACATAGTTTTTGCTACCTGAGGTAATTCTTAGTTTATATTCACGAATATGTATATATACATATATATATATATATATATATATATATATATATATATATATATATATATATATATATATTCTTTATTATATCCATGCCTCCAGATATATGTATGATATATATGTATATATATAGTCAGAAATCTGCCGTAAATCTTAATATATATACATATATATATATATATATATATACATATATATATATAACATACAGTTGGGTTTGTGTTTAATGAAGTTATGGGTTCGTGAAATAAATATATAAGACTCACCAAAATTTGTCCTTTTTCTTCATATTTCTCGAATTATATTTCGATCAACTTTTGTGGTCGTATTTTTCGCGATTCATACTTCTTATTTTAACACAACAAATATATTCCTAATTTACTGTATAAACAATTAACATCACAACGACCATTTTCTATCAAATACAGTTTTCTGTCATCTAATTTAATTTCAGTACCTCAAGGTTTGCCCTCGTTTCATGAAAATTATTGGTAAATTTTCGTTTTACTATGAGTTTTAGTTAGGATGTCTAGTATGCTTAGATGCTTTATTATTTTATCTCAATTATAAAAATGAAATTAGTAGCATAAACCTGACTTGGTTTGATTTCGTTTGCGTATGAAAAATTATTACCAAATAGAGCTCTGCGGTATTAAAATGCAACAATTTCGTAACAACTCAGCTAAGAAATAATTTGTTCGTTGCAACCGGATTAAAGCGTCCATGATAAATTCATTATTACGAAATATACGTAAATATATAAGATTTACAAAGTAGTAAATCTTCTCGCCGAAAATATGATAATACAATAAATAATGCAAAATCCTACTTTTGAAACGCGTTTCAATTTTGCAGCGAAGTATGGTTGAAATTGAAAAAGTTACCTTTATTTTTTTAATTAAAAAATTAAAATTAAATACAGTTATCTATTAAATTAAGATCAGAGGTTGCAAGGTTGATATATACAACAATCCCGTATATATATATTTATATATATTTATATATATATATATATTTATATAAATATATATATATATATATATATATATATATATATATATATATACTTTTTTCAGTATCAACTAACCATTGTAAAAAGTGGCAAAGGCAATTCATCTGGTAGAACAGTTTTGTCCTTATCAGGAATTTGTTAAGAACTGTCCAGAACTTTGCTGCGGACTAGGGCTACTTTATACAATATTTAATTTATTGTGATATATAATTTTAAATAGAACAAATTAACAATGTTAATCAAATAAATTTCACTGAAACTGCTCTCAAAGCCAAACTAAAAGGATTGGTTGTCGTATAAACAAAACTAAAGATGAATAATTGGACTCGTAATATCAATCATTATACATCGGAATAAAAATACTTCTTGCAAATCGCTTTTATTTTACTGATAATAACACAATATTTTCTGCAGAAATATGCCTAATTTAGCGAAAATCCAATTAGCTACTAATGAGTTAAATATATTTTTGAGGAAGAAATTATAGACTTTTACTTTAACCTGAAGTCATCAGATGCATTAATACCGAAAGTTTCTGTTGTATGCCCATCCGTTACTGCAGTTGACCTAGTTTCATTGAGTACAATTAGGTTATTTAACAAATTATTTACTCTATATATGTGTATAATTCTGGGTTCCTGTTCAGATATCCGAAATTGGCCGACTCGCATTTTCTGCACAAACTTTCCGCTGCCTCAATGATTTATTCAACTTTTCTCATAACAAATAGCTTCCACTAATGGTTTATGACAGACTGACCGACACAGTAACGGATTAGCCAAAAAGTAGCCAAATTATTGCTCCAAAAATTTTCCTGATCAACAGGAAGCAATTAAAAAGTGTTTGCAAGTAAACAGGAATGACAATTCCACAAACCTCTAAATTATTACCATGAGTCATTGCATCAATTTTATTTTACATATTTTATTGTGAAAAACGATGTTTTTCGAATGAAATCTAATTAGTTTTACGTAGCCAGCAGTTATTGCGTTGCCAATTCAACAAACTATTTGATGCCACGTTATTTAATATCGTAAAGCAAGCACTTCAAACCTAACCTAATATTGATTTTCTTTTATTATAATGATTGTCGCACGAATATTTTGAAATTCACTTTGAAGAAGCTAATTCAATCGCTGAAATGTCGTAACGTGTTTAAGTAATTGCCAATATTTTATTTGGTAAGCCGAATACCTGATAACATCTGGTAGATGTCGGGTACGTGCGACATACTGATCCTGAAACAGAATTATGAAAGCAAAGTTCCAAATTTACAATTACGATTTAGGCATTCATATAAGGAATTTTATTCTGCTAACGCCCTATAACTGCTTAAAAAACCAAATCATAAAAAACTGTAATGATGCATATGTTGTATCCTCACAATTAAAACACAAAATTTAATGAAACCTAAATTAGCGGCCGATTTTAATTGGTAAAATGTTCAACTTAAATATGATTTGCCGGTTTTTGGCTGCCAAGTCTACATAAATACACAGAATTCATAGTTCAATTGTCAGAGCGGATTCCGAGTTTTTGGGCCAACAGAGAATTGCAGCTGCTTGATAATGAAACACACGTTGCCTTGATCAATACCCCATAAAATCTGCCTCACTTTGTCGTTGGTAAACCCATGATTGTAAGCATAAAAACTGTATGGCGACCAACAACTAACCAGAAATCAGCACTACCACTTACAAAAATGACAATCCCCTACTTATGACCACATACCACTAACTGCCCGTATGACCAGCGAAAAGATACACTTTTGTTACATGCGTCGAAATATATTGCAAGGTTGAACGAAATCTAATTTATATGTCAAAATTTCCAAAGATTTCAGAAAAAACTCCCGCAAAGACTTAAATTTAAACAAATGTTGCGAAATAGCTAGAGATAATTGCATAACGCCAGCTTGCTTAGATATCAACACGTTATTTGCCACCGTTTAGGCGTTTACATTCTCGCTCATAAATGAATTTTTCTCCAGTTTAATGACCAAAGCTTTTGGACTTTTGAACAAAATCGATAATAAACTACAATTCAGAGTTTAGAGGAAGCAGGAGATTTAAAGATTAACTCCTATTTGGGCATAATTTTAGGAAGAAAATAAAATTAATCACAGATGTGTGAATGCAAATACAATCTATCGCTTCGAAGCCTAACGAGACTGTGTTATTGCTATTATGAATGATGGAGAGTGGGGTGGCGAATTTTCCAACTTTTTGTGTGTTTTTGCGCTTGTTAACGTTAATGCGTTCACTTAGATGTAACAAGCGTCCAGAAATTTCTCGTCGTTCTTGTGCTGCAAAAACGCAAATCTATTATTTATTTGCTACCATGAGCAATGCTAGTTTGACAATAGACATAGACCTGAATGTTTTAGTTTGATGTTTTTATGAGAAATGTGACGATTTATGTCATTTATCTAGTGCCAAATGAAAGTCGGGCCACGCAAATAGAGATTCATACACGATAATTAGGTAGCAAGTTTGAATTCGCCAACGTATAAATATTCTTAAATTGTTTAAACATATATTTCTCAATACTATTAGAAAAAATCTTTATTTGACTTCATTAATTAAAAGTGACATATTTACAAAAGGTTTGTGGTCGTCTTTATGTTACTTGTATGACCACGAATTTCCTGAAATATCAACTAATTTTTCTATTTTAAATCACGTCATCAGGTCTTGAGAGATTACAAATAAGTTACACCTGAAAGAAAGGCCAACCAGAGAATTTAATTTAGCATATGACATCAAATTGCGTTTAGTATGCGGCATGAATGGCACAGTGGCCAAAAACTCAGACTCCAAAGCAAAAGTGCCCCGGTTAGAATCCGAACATGAAAAATTCTAACAGAAACCGGAGGGTTCCCAATAAAGACGAAATGAGTACACCGGTTGAAATGCCACTTCTACCTGATGGAACATGTAGTTTTTACTAACTACATATATATATATATATATATATATATATATATATATATATATATATAAATCAGCGTGGTTGTACTACATAGATATAACGCTCTCTAATATACTGTTATCATTGTTTTTACAAGATGGTGGTTCATCTAACTACAAGTGACCTTTTATAAATACCTTAAAATTACCTTAAAAACCTCAGGTAAATGCAACATGTGAAAGCAACAATGTTCTCAAATAATCACTATTCAGTGATACATTTGAACAGCATCAAGCAAAATACAGTGAGTAATGGCTTTTACCTGATTATCGGGTTGCGATCCGATTTGTTTGCATCCGCTGTCTTCCTGGTTTTTTCTCCAGAATTTTCGATAACCGGATACGGTTATCTTTTTCAATGGAAAGCTCATATCATAATAAGTTGACAATCAATATGTCAAGTGAAAATATTAGTTTAAACTGCCCCATTTATTTAAGTGCATCCAATCTCTAAACGTTCGTAGGTATTAAATTAGCGATTTTAAAACAACCAGTTACTGCTTTTCAACGAATCAAATTCCCCTTAAGGCTTCATATACTAGATTGTAAATGAATTTGATACCGAATAGTTTACATTGGCAAGTGGCACATTTACCTATACAAATTAGTAAATTTTAACAATAAATAAATACGAAGGAAAAGCAAAATTCCAAACACATTTCAAATTGTCTTGATAGTAATTTCATATAATTCGTTAATAATATTACTTTCAGATTGAATGTCGAGAATGAAATGCATTTTTGAAATTCCATACCATGCAGATTTACTACGCAAATTCTGCCAGAATAACTCAGGTTGGTAAAGTAAACTAATAGAATAGTACAGTAGCTGAAATAATGTCAGTAACGTTAATTGATTTGATTCCAGTTTAACTTAATGATACAAAAATTATCAATGTATAATGTTTACGCCTATTCAATCCCATAGAACTAGCACATGTTGTAGTTATTCGTAAGAAAAAGTCAGTCAGGTTATAAATTGTTTTATGGAGAGAAAAAATAGATTTTAAAAATATAGTCAGCTTTAAACAATCGCCGATCCCATGGAGGAATGATATTCTTTCTTGTTGGCAGCTCATCAGTCGATGAGCACAAGAGCACACGTGCACACACGCACACACGCACACGTGAACACACGCATGCACACACACACACACACACACACCTACATACGCGCATTCCCACAGGTAATGTGCATGAACACAAACGCACAGATCTACACACGCACACACAAACCAAAATTAATATTTTTTAGTCAAGTTAATTGACGCCCCGAACTCTTGGCTGACACATACACATATATATATTCTAATTAGGATGAAAAAAACATTAATAACAAAGTGGATAATGGTCATTTATTGCGAGAATACTAAATTTCACATTACAATGTTTCATTTATATACATCCTGGGTTTTCATTTCATTATGTGGGTGGCAACAAATCTGACTCGGTTTTACTTCTATTTCTAGTTTGCGCTGATTAGTAAGTGTGTATGCGTATGAGTCTGTGTGTATGCCTGTTTGCATGTAAATATCTTTCTCGCTGTATTGCAGTGACGTCTGAGATCTGTTCATTCATCTATTGATGGATAGAGATTTAACCAACTGTTCGCAATGTTGGCTGTTACGTGTACGAATTTTATTTTTCCCAGTGTAGTCTTTCGTTTTCTCTACTTGGTAACAGCGCAGGCGCGGATTGCAATATTGAATGCTCATATTCTTTCGAAACTTCTACCTCCGTTTCAGCAGCTGTTTTTTTCTCTTCAGTTTATTGTAAATCCGATCGAATGTTCGATGAGTCTGGTCGAGGGGGCGTTTTATCTTGCCAGGCTGTATATAAATGATAGATTGTAAAGTGAAATTTGGTAATCTCGAAATAAATGGCTATTCCTCCTAATTAGAATATTCAAATTAATATTCGAAGGCAATGGACATAATAAAAATTTATATATATATATATATATATATATGTATATATATATATATATATATATATATAGTATCTTAAAAATGCAATAAATACTTATTAGGAAATTTCAAAAGTTTGTCTGCTGGGTGGCTTTCCGTTTCTATATTGTACAATGCTTAGTTTATATCGATACATACATATGATGTCATTTGCCATCGAATATTACATATTATATTTCTTATTATGAAGAAATAATACATTATTAACAAAGTTGATAATAGTCATTTATTTCGAGAATACTACACTCCATTTTACTATCTTTACTTTATATACATCCTGGGTTTCCATATGCTGCGGTTGGCAACTAGTCTGACTCCGTTTTTTTTCTATTTCTTGTTTAGGCTGATAGTTTGTGTATATGCATATGTGTCAATGGTGTCTGATTTCGTGAAGGGGTCTTTCTCTTTGTATTACACAGTGATGCCTGACATCTGGTGATTCATTTATTAATGGATTGAGAATTAACCAAATCTAGGCATTGCAAGTATGTATTAGGTGTTGCGGACCTAGAAACAAATTAGTTCAGTTGTGACCAGAAGGATAAACCAAAGGCAGCATGAACGGAAAGTATAATCTCATGCACATTCGTTTCGTGCTTACTGGCGACTCATCAGTAGGAGCCGGTATTACGCCCTTTAACCACTATATATTTGGTCAAGAATGTGGGATAATAGGACGGTACATTCTTCGACCAAATATATAGTGGTTAAAGGGCGTAATACCGGCTCCTACTGATGAGTCGCCAGTAAGCACGAAACGAATGCGCATGAGATTATACTTTCCGTTCATGCTGCCTTTGGTTTATCCTTCTGGTCACAACTGAACTAATTTGTTACTAGGTCCGCAACACCTAATACATACTTGCATATATATATTAGCTCTTCGCAGCAAACAGTATTTAACTGCTAAATCTAGGCATTGTTGACTGTTATGTGTAAGATCGTTTTTTTCCTCGAGTATTGTCTTTCGTTTCGCCTTGTTCATGAATTTTGTTCTTTCCCTTTGTTAGCAACGCTCGGTGTGCGGGTTGTGTTGTTGAATGCTCATATTGTTTCGAAATATCTGTCGCTGTTGACAATGGTCGTGGTACCGCATATGTAGCTGATTTTTCTTCTTCAGTTTTTTTGTCAACCCTATCGAATTAAACGAACATTAGTTTATACTGGCATATGTAAGTATTAATTAATGGGTCAGGTGTTTATATCAAGACCGCAACCTTGATTATAATAATTGTTATCACCACCCGCGCAACCAATGTTCGTTTAATTATATAAATGTTCATTTCAATACCACTTCCCCATGTAATGTGGTGTCTGTTCAGTAATGACAGATTGGGCATGGTTAGTTGGAACTTTGGGTCTAAATGGATGCCATATGAGCTCCACCTAAAGGAAAAATTGACTAACCAAGTTACATTAGTTAGTATATAACTGAAAATTGTGTGTAGTGTAGTGTGCGGCAGGATAGCTCGGTGGTTAGAGCACCAGATTCCGAAGCAGACGTGCCCAGGTTCGTATCCTGTCCGCGGCAAATTCTGGCCGGTACTTGATGAGTTCCCAATAAGGACGAAACCGGTCTACTGGATGAATTGCCTTTTCTACTAATACAATTCTTAGTTTATACTGACATATGTAAGTAATTAATGGGTCAGGTGTTTATATCAAAACCCTATCGAATGTCTGTTGTGTCTGGTGTGGTGGGTTTATTACCTGATCTGCGTTTTGACTAACGTAGTTTTAATTGTTCCAGCAGTTTTCTTTCTTTAGCGAAATATTTCGGCTAGCTTTATCGGCAGCGTTCTCTAATTGGTCCATCCCCACTAGTTTTACAGATCAAACTAAGGAAGCAAGCAAGCTTCATTGTCAACCACTGTCAACTGCGACAAATATTTCGAAACATTCAACAATGCAATACGCGCCATATTACTATAGCGTGCACAATTTAAACGAAGCTCATGTCTGTGGCATGTTCTGATGCATTTCGGATTTTATTCGTCTAAAATTCAGAGCCATATCAATTCTACTTTATTCCTTAATAGAAATTGAATTACAATAAAGTTTGGCAACGTTATAGTTTACTCACCAATTCGCGAAAATTACCTGTTCATATTACTTGCTAAGTGGAGCGTATCACATAAGTTTTTAAATGGTACCTAGTTCAGTCGATTGTAGCCTGGATACAATATTGTATTCAGCGTGCTATCTGGATTGCCCTATATTGTTGTAGATCACACCTAGAAGGTTGTTGTGCTTTTTAAAAATCTAAATCTAGTTCTATACAAAATTGTTTTAAACAAAGTAAACTGAGTAGAAAACAAATTTCGTTAAAAGCGACGCATTTAATTTCTAACCGCATGTCATACGATATGCAATGAATTCAACCTTACACGGTGGCTATTCACAAGTAATAATTATCGTTTCATTTATTTTTCATTTGATATACCTGCTACTTTTCATTTGCATCACATGCAGCTTACTTTTGAAAAAAATGTCAAACATTTTGGTCAGACTGGATGAACGTGGAAAATAAAGTTTCTAAATAATTCCCAAGAGTATATTAAGGCTACCTTAATTTCTCCATGTCATACAACACAGTAGAGTTAAGTCTGTTGATAAAATATTTTGTCATTTTTCGCAGGTTTACGAATGTTAACTCGAAAAATTCAATTAAAAATTAGAAATTGACAAATTTGTTTAGTCATAATCTGCCGGTAAAATGCTCAACAATGAGAAAATGTAACTTAAAGGTCAAACTGTAATATTGGGAAATAATTTTCGTCAGTATGATATTGAATTTGTAGCAAACGTCTTAATAGAATTGTTAAACTACCATTTATATTTTCCAAATAAAACACCGTCAATAAATTAATCAGAAGGTAACTGCCAATTCGTTACTCCAAGCCATAGTAAGAAACACACACTAGAAACGCATTTGAACCAATCACGCCACATACTTCTTTGTAGAAAGCATTTCCTTTTTACCTATGAATAAACGGAAATAACGTCTTTGGATTATTTTTTTTACAAAATATTGTAGCTCTACTAGTTTCATTAATAACTTTCACACTACAATTTGAGTACTACCAAACAATTCAAATCCAGATTCAGCTTTATTCAGACTTGATACACCGAAGCTAAGTTTTTGAAACCACTGCGCCAGTACAGACACATACAAAGTCCCAAGCTCATTCATTCATAAGAATAGATTTTCGGTTGTAGAATAATAGTAATTGCCCGTGCCAGTCTGGGATTGATAATCTCAAATCAATTCATCATCATTACTACCACTAATACTTCAACTACTACAACAACAGCAACAACTACTACTACTGCTATTACTACTACTACTACTACTATTACTACTACTACTACTACTACTACTACTACTACTACTACTATTTATAATACTACTACTACTACTATTACTACTGCTACTACTACAACCACTACTACTACTATAAATACTGCTGCTACTACTACTACTACTACTACTACTACTACTACTACTACTACTACTACTACTACTACTACTACTACTACTACTACTACTACTACTACTACTACTACTACTACTACTACTACTACTACTACTACTACTACTACTACTACTACTACTACTACTACTACTACTACTACTACTACTACTACTACTACTACTACTACTACTACTACTACTACTACTACTACTACTACTACTACTACTACTACTACTACTACTACTACTACTACTACTACAACTACTACTACTACTACTACTACTACTACTACTACTACTACTACCTACATCACTACTAATACTACTACTACTACTACTACTACTACTACTACTACTACTACTACTACTACTACTACTACTACTACTGCTACTACTACTGCTACTACTACTACTACTACTACTACTACTACTACTACTACTACTACTACTACTACTACTACTACTACTACAATTACTACTACTACTACTACTACTACTACTACTACTACTACTACTACTACTACTACTAATAATAATAATAATAATAATAATAATAATACTGTGTCAACTTCGTAGTGGGATTGGACTCTAGGCTCCACGAAGGATCCATAGTAACAGTGAAATTCATGGGCCACCGCCGTCATGACTGTTTAAGTTCCTTTTGCCATTAGGTCAGACAATTTCATGATTATGGCATAAAATCCGAGGTTACTTGATTTTTTTAATGAAATACTGATTTCACCAAGACATGCCAGTATTAATTTAGGAAGAATAATACACATTTAATACGCATATAATGTCAAGATCTTTTTCACTATTGGCATAGACCATAACAGTTCGACATCTTCCAAAATACCCTATTAAAGATTCGCCAAATCTTTTTTGTACTTGTTTTTATTTTATATGACTAAGTCAAATCTTATCTAATATAATTTTAAACTATCTGAATTGTGCATGAGTATTATAAAATTATAAATACCTGGTGTAAATAAGCTTATTTGAGTGCTTAATTCTGTTTTGCTGTTGCACAGTGTTATTAAAAATACTAGATTAAGTTAACCCATATGTATTAAAAGTTTACTAACATAATAACTAGGCATTTTAATTAAGATAAAGTCTGACGAATAAGTGGTTACTTTTAAACTTTTAGTGTAAACAAATGTTTATAAAAGTTTATGCCTCGATATACCAAGTATTTCTCGATTTGCATTACCAAAACGTGGCCTTAACAACACAAACTGAATCAAAATTTGATGTGAAGTTTCCTAATATGTACAAAGTTGAATTATTTCATATCTATACACAATACATATAGGAAACATCATCGATTAAAATTGAAGGAAATTAAGGGTTCATCAATTATGCAGATCATTAAATAGAGGCTCGGAAACCAATCCGCAAACCAAATTGACGCACAACCATTCTCAAATAGGCGTGATTAAATTGCCGATGTCGACTAATATTGTACAATTTTTTCGTTCGAATTATCGTAGTTGGGTAGAATTTGCCTCTATTTTTGTGGAATGATTTGTCAATTTAAAATTTCATTTTTAAAATTAATGATTGTTTCAAACGAAAATAATTTTCTTCATTTCAATCGCACTTACATATAACCCCACTTTGTTTGAAAACTGAAAAAAGCGAACAATAACTTCCTAGTTAAATCACTTATTTCGTAAAGAGCTATGTGAGTTGAATTTATTTGGGTTTAAAAGGTCATGCGTGTACGCGAAATAGACTGCACGCAACCGAACCATTTTTACTCATTAAATTTAATTTTTGATAAAAGAAAGCATAAAATTCTAGTTCTGCATTTTTGCACAATGCTACTTGGTAGCCTGGCTTTTGGCACAATTAATTAAAATCTTCAATTTAAAAAAAAATTACTCCGAAAATGCATTAAGTTTTACCAGCTTTACTCATTTCCCTTTCTATAATGAGCAAAAAGCCATTATTTTCCTGTTGGTTAATTAAATGATTGCAGACTCAAATAAGCACTCGTACCGTACGCTTCGTACAAATTTGTGTAAATCTTACTTTTTTATTTGTTTTCAAGTTATTGAGCTCGAGATAAACTCCAATCCCAATAAATATAGCTACTCACACAGCATATCGAAGCCGCTGTTAGTTGCAGGTGCTGATAAGAGCTGTCTAACAAGAATGCGACCACAATGCATGTATATTATTCAGAGAAAATCATATATGCGGCTTTCAGATCTAGCGGTGTTACAAATGGCACTTGACTAGGAATTCCGGATGCAAAGTTTCTATGGTGTTCTTTATTTTAGTGCAAAGATAAAATTAAATTTCTTCTGAATAAACGAATTTCTAGCTTCACAACACGATGAAATAATGCAAGCAACTATTGCTGGTAGTTGATTTAAGCTAGATCAGTTTCTCACTAAATTAGGTAAATATAACATTGACGTCTGCGAAAAGACTCTCTCCGTGGAAGCTCGAACAAGCAAAGATGATAATTGATGTTTATTAAATTTTAAAAAATGAAATAGAATTTTGATAATGCCTGAATAATTGTTTGGCAAACTGATGCAGTTGAATTTTTTTAAATAAATACGCCTCATTTTATTGCCGAAAACGGCCAGAAATTCTCCCGAATTTGGCCTGTCTCTTATCGTTTTGTATCGCCTAACATTTAATCTAAATAGTGCTTTTAAATATTTAGTTTGTACAAAATGCCTCCATTCGAATTAGACTTTTGAGAAGCAGACTCTGCTGGAAGTAAATCAAAATGGTTTACGGTACAGATTTTCTTATTCTTGTTAATAGTTTAGTTCAATTCTTTGTTACTATTCATTTAAGTGTTGATATGTTTGTTTTTAGCTGAATGTCTTTTGGATAGGTGCAGTTTAGAATACTACCGTGTGCAGTCTAAGCAAAGCAGAAACAGTTAAAGATTGTAAGCACGGGATAAATAAGCTTTTGAATTAACGAGACGTACCCCGAGGCGATGGCTAATTCACAGTAAGATGAAAGTATTGACAAAAATAAGTGTAGCTTGAATGCAGGCATCGAAAAATATAGCTAGATATGTATCACGCTATTCTAAAACATGGGGAAAGCGTCAAATAGTTTTGTTTCGAATAGCATTTATCAAAGCTATTATTACTTAAGTATCGCGTACAAAATGTTGGTTATCTGTCATTTAGCATTTAGCCTTTAAACTGCACGTTGTTTCCACACGTTGCTAGTAAACAAAGCAATAAGTTAGGTGAAATTAACATTGTAGAAATTTAATGCACTAGTATGTAAATATTCACAAAGTGAAATTTAAAAATTCAGTGCCCATTATTCCATCGTGATTTTATCTCAAATCGAAAAGTATGATGCGTTTTTAAAGCAACTTTATGATTAAGAAATGTACCAGAACTATAAATGTATATATTGCTAATAAATACTGCAGAAAATAAATTAACATTTGTTGCGCGGGTGGTGATAAATGTCAATTAAATGAAGCTAACGATCTTGATATAAACACGTCCAGTTATGTGCATGCATTCGTCAGTATGAACTAAGAATTTTACAATGTAGAAAAAACAATTCATCCAGTAGACCGATTTCGTCCTTATTAACAATTCATAACGCACAGATTCCGAAGTACACGTGCCAAGTTTTGAGACCTGGCCCCAAAAAATACTGGACAGTACGTGATGAATTCCGCATAGGGACGAAAAACAGTCTACTGGGTTAATTGCCTTTTGTAAATTATACAATGTTTAGTTTATGCCGACAAATGTCTGTACATAATGGAGCAGATGTTCATGGCACGATCGCAACCTTGATTTAAATAACTGTTATCACCACTAGCGCAATCAATGTTCGTTTAATTATATAAATGTTCATTTTAATACCACTACACAAGGCAGCGTTGTGTCTGTTCTATAGCGACAGATTGGTGGTGGTTAGTTGGGAATTTAGGTCTAAATGGATGGCATGTAGACTTCAACTAAGTGAAAATGCTAACCAAGAATCATTAGTAGTTATGCGATTGAAAATTTTGTGCAGCTCGCATCACGGTAGCTCGATGATTAGAGCAACAGATTCAGAAGCAGTCGTGTCCCATTTTCGACTCCCAATAAGGACGAAACTGGTCTACTGGCTGAAATTCCATTCCATATTATACATTTCTTAGTTTATACTAACAAATATTTGTTCATAACCGGTCTGGTGTTTATATAAAAATCGCGACATTGATTTAATGAATCCGTATTACAGGTTGCTACAATGAATTACTCGTTTGCAAAAATATTTCAGCAGTGCAAAATGTTGCACAGTATACTTACTGGAAGAGGTAAAACAATATTAATTGCGTGGGACGTGGTAGTGTTCATATTACTCAACTCACGGGTACGTATGAGCCAATCGCAAGCCTCAGAATCACAGAATACGCTTCTTATTACATATTAAATTATTCGATGATATGGACTTAACAACGCTACCAAACGTATCTAATATTTACTCTAAAACTAAACGAGCAATGCACGGATAGTCTGTTTTGTTTTTATAAAAATATAACATCCAGCAGGCAAACCAATTAAAAGCAAACATATATGAATTGTTTTGAAATGGTTAGTTCGCTCATTGGGCATTGAGATATATATATATATATATATATATATATATATATATATATATATATATATATATTGCCATTTTAAACTTATCTATGCATAAAATTTCAAACGCAATTAGACCAACGAATGTGCATGAGATTATACTTTCCGTTCATGCTGCCTCTGGTTTATCCTTCTGGTCATAACTGAACTAATTTGTTACTAGGTTCGCAACACCTAATACATACTTGCATATATATTAGTTCTACGCAACAAACAGTATTTAACTGCAATTAGACCAATTTCGCTCTCATATGGAACTCAGCAATTAATTTCCAGAAATGCCTCAACCAAGGTTGGAATCGAGATGAATTTACTTATAACAGTTAAATACTGTTTGTTGCGGAGAACTAATATATATGCAAGTATGTATTAGGTTTTGCGAACCTAGTAACAAATTAGTTCAGTTGTGACCAGAAGGATAAACCAAAGGCAGCATGAACGGAAAGTATAATCTCATGCACATTCGTTTCGTGCTTACTGGCGACTCATCAGTAGGAGCCGGTATTATACTATTTTAACCACTATATATTTGGGTAGCATCGTGGAGGATTGTTAATCTCCTGTGACGAATGTGTAAGCCTGCAGTCATATATAGTTTCTTTTGATAATGTGATTAACGCTAACTACTATATATATATATATATATATATATATATATATATATATATATATATATATATATATATATATATATATATATATACCGAGTCTGTAAAGGATATTAACACTATGGCTATTGTGTCAGTAACCGATACTAACATTATACCTTTTCGGTACTACAATGTTGATGTCGGTTACTAACGCAAAAGTAATAGTGCTAGTATCCTTTTCGAACTCGGTATATATATTATATAGTGTGAGTTAGCGTTGAAGTCGCATTGTCGAGACTATACGATATTAGCTACTCTACTGCAGGTTTACACATTCGTCTAGGAGATTGTACCGTCCTATTAATCCACATTCTTCACCCAAATTTATAGTGGTTAAAGGGCGTAATACCGGCTCCTACTGATGAGCCGCCAGTAAGCACGAAACGAATGTGCATGAGATTATACTTTCCGTTCATGCTGTCTTTGGTTTATCCTTCTGGTCAGAACTGAACTAATTTGTTACTAGGTTCGCAACATTTTAAACATACTTGCAAGAATTTACTTCATTGTCTTGCAAATTCTATATTCTTCATGCAGTTTTCAATTTTTTACTGCTAAATAATTCCTTCTTTCAGGTGGATCCTATTGGTATTGTTTTCCATTTCCAGATACATCTAGCTACGACGGATCTGGTACTAGTAAACAAGCACCATACCACATTGAGAAATGGTAATAAACTAAATTAGAACTTCAGAATTTGTTGATCCATATTTTCTGTCAATGTAGGCTAATCATTGCAACAGGTAGAAAGTTAATTCCTCAGACAGACTGCTTTCGTCATTTTTGATAACACTTGAAGTACTGTCGAAAATTGACACGGATGGAATTTAGAATGGTGCATATTTACTCCCGAGTCTATTACTGTAACCTCTTGATTTGAAGTCTAATGACAGGTATTCGATTACGCATATTTTGTCAGTATAAGTCCAAAAATTCCAACGATTTATCGAGAGTAATTGTCGATAATTTGATCAGCGGCAGATAAAACTACACACCATCTGATTTGCAAGGAGGTGCAGACCTGCTGAACTAAACAGGTGATACCTAATTGACTTTGCTATCGAAAGCAACGTTTCGTTTATGGTGACAAAATATAAATAAAACAATTCAGACATTAGACTTCAAATTAAAATGGCTCCACCTAGTGGCGTGGCGTCTGTTATATAAAGACAGATCGGAGATATTGAATTTAAACTCACAAATTCTATACATTCAAAGTCCCACCACAAGACTTAAAATCAATATATATATATATATATATATATATATATACACGGTATGAAGGTTTTTGGATGTTGTCAAGATAAATTAATGACTGAATGAGGTAGGAAAAGCAAGCGGCAATTCTGGCAAGATGCCTATCTTAGGGCTGGGAAGATGCCCTTTTTAGTGCTGCCACGTTTGAACATTTAGGACTGCGATACCAAATAGGTTCCATTTAAAGGGACAATTAACTGTATAACCAAGAATTGAAACATTACTGATAAATGTGTGCATTGAGTGGCTACAGTATCAGTGTACTAGCATTATGACTAAAAACCAAAAGCTTTCCGATTCAGGTAAAATCCACGGCAATTCATACAAATACAATATAACGTCCTAATAAGGACGTAAGCAGTTTAAGTGATGAATTTTATTTGCTATATGATGCCAGTTTCAGTTAATAGCAACCATATATATAATGTCCATTGCCTTCGAATATTACACAGTATATTTCTGTAGTCTCGAAAAAATGGCCATTATCCACTTTGTTATTAATTTTTTTTCTTCCTTATTACATATATATATATATATATATATATATATATACGTATACCTTAGCACGGAAGACCAGAAATTTGTGGCCTAGAGCCAAACCGGTAAGGTAACCTATTAACTAAATGGCAAAAAAGAAACAAAGTCATATTTTTATTTAAATACATTTTAAAAAGATGAATCGCGCAGTGCTGTCCTTCTGTTTTGATTTGAATCGCATTCAGGGAGAATAATTGATAGCACTATTGCCGGTAAACGGATTATCAGTTTTCCCGATGATACAGCGGTTCGATTGCCATTTCCTTTTTCCGTTGATTGAGTCGACGTTAGCTTCATTGTCTTCCGCCTTCGAGACCGAATTTCCAGTCTCATCTTCAGGGTTGACACAATACGCACATTTGCCACAAGTTGTGTTTTATTCCTGTGCGTATTGTGTCAACCCTGAAGATGAGACTGGAAATTCGGTCTCGAAAATTTGGAGAAAGAACAATGGAAAATCTTGTTCTAACGTCATTTTCAGACAATCAGCTAATGGAAGGCTTAAAAAAGAAGGGACAAGTGAGAACCCATCAATTGAGGCCAAAAATTACATCACCTGAAAATGATGAAAATTAAAGATTTTACCGACCTATGATTGCTATCAAAAGTCATATTTTGTTGATTTATAATGATTATGCTTCGCAAAATATTTATGAGTATAGCTTTTATAGACAATTGCCTTAACATGCATTTTATTAATAAAATTAAGGATCGATGCGACTTGCAGCGCTTATTCTTTTTAACCACGAAAGAACATTAGCCTACAGGATGCTGTTTTCGGTCTACACAGAATCCATTGAACTGCGTATATTAATCGGCCATGAGGTCTCTGGTATTAGCGGTTTCTCTTGTAGGAGGCGCCTGCATCGATATTTGCTTTAATTCACGCAAATAAAGCCTGTGCATGTAAGAAATTACTGCCTTTGGCAACATACATGTTTCAAGCCAAATACATTTATAACCAAACACAATGAAAAGATACAGCCATTTTCTTTTCATTTTCAACCTCGATCTGTTTCATTTACTTTTTGAATCAGTGTTTGGTATGTTTCCAGCAGAATAACAAAATATTTACAGAGCTTTTGTAAATCCTTTCGATTTCAATTTACAATGATGTATCCGAATTCGACATCACACATATTAAAGAACAAAGAACGGTTAATAATTAAGTGAACATTGGTTGCGTGGGCTGTGATAACAATCACTTTTAATCAAGGTTGCGAACTTGATATAAGCACCTGACCCATTATGTACAAACATTTGTCAATATAAACTAAGTATTGCATAGTTTGGAAAAGGTAACTCATCCAGTTGACCGGCTTCGTCCTTATTGGGAACCGATTACCTACTATCCAGAATTTGTCGAGGACAAGGCTCGGACCTGGGCACGTCTAATTTGGAATCTGTTGCTTAACCACTATAGCCATCCTGTCGCACACTACCGAAAAGTCTCTGTTACTTACTAATTAAAATTTCTTGGTTAGCTTTTCCTTTAGGTGGACTCTATATGATATCCTTTAGATCTAAAGATGGTAAGAGCAACAGATTTCTAATTAGACGTACCCAGTTTCGAGCCCTGTGTGCGGCAAATTTTGGACAGTACATGATGAGTTCCCAGTAAGGACGAAACCGGTCTACTGGATGAATTGCATTTTCTACACTATAAAATGCTTTGTTCATTTAATGTAGTTTGGATCTTACTTTTGTAGCGACATATTAAACGAATAAAAATGACAACTCTTACTAGTCCCAAAATTGTCAATGATCTTCATTTCAATTTTTTCATTCCGTCGTATTTTAACAGATTTTGAACAGACTATTGTAAGTGGAAATATGATATGAGCCTACTTAGCGCTGACTAATTTGCAAAATCTACCTGTTCAGTTATGTAAAAGAATGACTTCAAAGTATAAAAAAATCGCATGATTTTACAAAATAATGAAAGTTGTATCCTCGTAGTTTGAGCCACATTCCTAAAGTCATGCTATCAGTTGCTCGGCCAAAATTGATTCTGCTACTTTAACATATTCATATTTTTGCATTTATACAGTTTAATTTAATTCATTTTTGTCGACCGCTGCAAGCTTGTGAAAGTGAGAAAATTATGTTTTTGTTTTAGCCTGATATTTGTAATCGCAAACCAAATGTTCGTCTGTAGTGTTTGCGGCAGATTTATAAATTAAGAAGTGTAAAATATAGGTACATTTTCAAGAAAATGCATTATAAATTGCTCTTATGTTAATTGATAAAGCGTTCTACTTAAATCTCAGATTTTTATTCAAACGTAATGTCTTGTTCTTATGGTTGACTGAATTTAAAAAGCTGAAAAAGATTGCCATCGCCAAATGATCAGTCCACAGGGAAAATTATTTTTTATGTAAAATATTTGGCCAATCGCATTCTGTAATGCTTTCATTTTTGGCTGCATAAACAACTTCCGGATGAGAAATTACCATACGATAATTTTTCAAATGAATAACCAATAATTTAAAAAAAATTAATACAAGCTAGTATTGATTAATAGACATTTAATTCTGTTCTCGCATTAGGCATAGTTGATTTGTGGCAATTTTAGATTCTTTGAAACGAACCAGCAAACTGCAATGTCGTCAAAATTTAAAAATAGCAAGGCGTTCAAATGTGCATATCATACTTTAAAATGAAGAATTTAATCTCTGCAATAACTATTGGTATAATGCAAAACGTTACGCTTAATATTTTATAATGATAAAAACTATTTATGGAACAATTTCCATAGTCTTTAAATCAAGTTTGTGGGCTTCATTTCAAGATCAATTCCAATGTATCTAACCAATCGCGCAACACATGAAACCATCTTCAGCTTGATATGATGATTAATTTCGACTCACCGAGATCATCACCTGAGCATGAAAGCAAATTTATTAGCGAGGCTCAAGCTGCAAATTATGTATAAAGTATGCAAAGCTAGCAAATTTTATTTTAAAATACTAATATCTCAAATCGCGCAATTAATTATTGTCTAATTGTATAAGCTAAACTAATATGGCGGAAGTTGAAGTTCGTTATGTTTTGGACGGCAAAGAAATTGCGCTGTCGACGTTTCTAATAATGTACAATATGCACAAGCCTTCAAGTAGTGAAAGCATCATATCTGATTTTCCATCCATTTTATAGGCACTATGGTTTGATCCTTGTTAGTCTGTCTGCAGTCGTGGTGTGTTGGTGGAACACTGCAGAGCATGTGACTGACTGCCATTTTGCTATTTTTTTGCAACTGGTTAAATACAACAGGATTGGTGTTTTTCTGACTCTCAAAAACTTCGTATAATGAATAGTTCTTTCGCACACGCAATAAATTTTGTTTATAGATACTATCTCTTCCGCACTGCACATATGGAATATTTATCAAATTTGGCGAGCAATATTAATGTAGCTATAACTTGCGTCCTTCTTGGGAGTCAAACTTGGATACACCTTTGTATAATGTAAAATCAAAATATTATCCAACAGTTTTGTATCATGTTAAGTGATTATATCTTAAATATAAAATATATATAATATAATACAATAATATATATATATATATATATATATATTATAATATATAGATAATATATAAATAAATATATAAAAAAATATATATAATATATACGTATAATAATATATAATATATATAATATATACCTATATAAATTTATATATATATATATAATTTAATATTTATATTATTTTGAAAAAATGCGAGATTTCTAATAAAAATTCAGTTTGTACCTTCCTGTGTTGCTATTATGGAAAAGAACATTAATATCAGTGTATTAAACAATTACGGTTCCCAGGTGATTTGGTGTGCAGTTTACGAAAGTCCAAACTACGAGTCAACCGAAGAAATCTTCCAAGGTTGGCGTATTCCAATATTGAGCGGTTGAAGAAAGATGAAGCAGTACTACAGGCAAGAATCGGGTGTGTGTTTTGTGTATTAGGTGAACTAAGTCTTTTTGCAGGAAAGAAATTTCTGATGTTTTTGCCGGCAGTTATGAGGAAAGATAATTAATTGGAAAAAGATATAAAACCTGGAGTTTTGTGTGATTCAATTCCGACCGATCTTGATAAGCGTGTGCTTAACTTATCAAAAGTGCCAATCGATCAATTAACAATGGAGGCACAACCGATTGGCTGAATATATGGAATATATCCTTCTAACTTATGCGATGTTGTTTTTGAGGCAGCACAAATAATTGCTATTTGAACAAACAGCTGAGTTGGATTATAAATAATTGGTTCAAGGCTACATTAGTTAATCAGGCTTCACATTTTAAATCGTCTAAATGCGCAGAAAAGCATGCATTGACAAAGCAACATCTAAATGCGCTTAGAGGTATCAGCAAAAATGCAGACATCAAATTACTACGCGCTCATAAAGGCAAGAGCGAAGTTATAATTGGCAAATCTGACTACCTACAAAAGATGGAAAACGTGTTGAGTGGCATTAATAAATTCACACATCTAGACGGTAAATCAGATGACATAAACAAAGTGGAGCGTAAATTAATATATGAAATTAAGGTCTTTACAGTTAACGGTTTAATTGATGAGGCCGCTGAACTGTAGCTCAAGTCAATTTAATCATCTACACCAACAATGTACGGATTACCAAAAACACACAAAAAGTTTGTCCTATGAGGCTAATTTTATCAATGGTAAATTCTTCGTTTCATGCACTAGTTAAATGGTTAGTGCGTTTACTTGAACAATTACGTAAACTACTAGGTAATTATTCGGTTGCCGATTCGTTTGACTTTATCAAGATAATTCAAGATATAAATGTTAAAAACAAGATTATGGTATCTTTTGATTTTACGTCTTTGTTTACAAATGTTCCAATTGATGAAAAAAATTGACACTATAGTCAAATCGGTAGAACACGACATATAACGATCGCCGATGCCTGGTCACGCTCTACGCAAGCTTATCTTATTATGCACGAAAGATGTACGATTTCTTTTTAATGGAAGCATCTATAAACAGATTGATGAGGATGGAAATGGGGAGCCCGTATCTATAGTATTTACTAAAATTTTTCCTGGGCTTCTAGAGAACACATCATTAAGGAGTGACATAAGTAATTGTGCTCAATATATACGCTACGTGGATGATATATTTCTTGTACTTAAGAACAGGTCACAATCACGAACATTGCTTCAAAGTTTCAACAAAGCACATAAGAATATCGGCTTCACGTCAGAGCACGAGAAAGATGATCGTCTACCTTTATTATATGTACTGTTAAAGAAAGAATTTGATGGTAAATTAAATAAAACAATTTATCATAAACCAATCTGGTCTGCACAGTATTTGAATTACAGCAGTTTTGTTGTTTCAATATAAATTCTCAACAGTTCGTGGCTGCTTTTCAAGAATTGACAGATTCATTAGTCAAGATTCAAAAGATAACGAATATAATAAAGTAATGAACGATTTCATGTCTAGTGGCTTTCCTAGAAACTTTATTGAATCAATTATTTAAAGGAGAATTAAACAAAAACAGACGTATTACGGACCAAAAAAGAACATCCCATTTAATTGGGATGCAGTTTCCCGAATAGCACAAAAGAAAGTTGAAGCGGCATTAACATGCACATTTAATGCAGCTAAACTACGCGTTTTATATAGGGCATCACACTTGCCGTTATCAACAATCAAAGAGAAACAGCCGTTAATGTCGTTATCAAATATTATTTACAAATATACATGCGCAAGTTGTTGATCAACTTACGTTGGACGATTAACCAGAGGGTTAATTACTCGAATGAGAGAACATTGTAACTTAAAAGCTTGTTTTAAATCAAATGGTGAATAGACGTCTGCAACTGAGCAACACATCGCTGAAACATCAGACGTATGTTCTCGAGACGTAGGAATTAATATTATTACTAAATGCAATAATAAAAAGGGAGCTAACCACATAAAAAGCCTTATGGATAAACAAATTGCAGCCGGATTTATGCAAGCAGAAGAGGCATGTTCAGGCATTGAGCTTGAACTGGGGGCGACGCAAGCAATTGATTGGTTGTTTTCCTTATTTCACACTCTCTCCATGTTTACATATTTCTATCTTATTTTGCCTTTCAACTAATATATAAGATGTTCATTAGTAGATATTTGAGGAGATTATGTGAAAGAAATGTTTCTTGTATCTGATAAAATTTCTTTTTGATTTTGCACACAGGAAGGGTACAATGAATAATATATATAATATAACTCTGAATTCTATGAAAATGTAATATATTGCATGTATATATTAGATATGGCGCATCTCGTAACATGTCTAATTAGCTTTAATCGGGACCATGTACCAAAGTATAGATTATACTCGGTAACTGGCAAGTATTGAGCTAAATTAGATAATTCTGCTTATTATTATATCTAATTTTATTATTGATTTCCACACTAACATAATCTTTAGTATATGAATTATGGATTTATGATTGATTATCAATTTTCCAAACGTGTCACTAAATCTGGATGCTAGTAAATGTGATCAATTTATTATGTTGCTTAACATATCCATCTCCCAGTTATTTATAAGCCGATTCGTCCTTATACTCCGACATCTATTATCACGTTAATGTTCTTGCATCTGTCAATGCAGTTCATCCAAATAAGCTTATACGTCTGATTCAAAGTTCTCCGTGAAAAAGTAAAGAAAAGCATGTTAAGTATGTATACAATCAACCGGTTATTGGTTGTACGGTTGATGATAAATTTTATTTAAATCAAGATTGCGAGCTTTGTATGACTATTAATCCATTAGATAGTTATACAGTTGCCAGTACAAACTAAACATCGGATAATGCATAAAAGGAAATTTATCCAGTAGACCGGTTTCTTACTTATTGTTATCTATTTTTTAATTGCCCAGAATTTGCCATGTACAAATGCATGCCTAATAGGATTGCAGCTTATATTGTGCTCGCAATCTTGATTAAAGTAATTGTTATCACCGCCCGCGAAACCAATGTTCGTTTAATTATATAAATGTTCATTTCAATACCACTTCTACAGGTAGAGTGATGTCTGCTTTGGCCAGCTGGAAATTTATATTTAAGGAGATGCCATACGGCCTAAACATGAAGGAAAATTTAACCAAAATATATGAGTATATATAGAGATGAAAATTTCGTGGAGTATGCTGAAGGGTAATTCAGTGGTTAGAGTCACAGACTCCAAAGCAGACGTGCTCAGATTCGAGCCCTACCGGTCGCAAATTCTGGAAAGCACTTGAAGCGTTCCCAGTGGGGACAAAAGCGGTCTACTGATTGAATTGCTTTTTCTAAATTATTGGATACTTTGTTTATACTGATATATACATATATATATATATATATATATATATATATATATATATATATAATTATAATGATGTTTATATAAAGTCAGCAGCTTTGATTTCAATAAGTTAAGGATTTGTTCAGATTTAGAGTGTATATCATAGAATGTAACATCTTATTTAGCCCATGCTTATAAATATTGGAATCACTACTTTTTAGAAATTCGTGTTCATTCACAGTAAACAAGTTTTAATATTAAATTATTCTTGTCTATCACAATTAACGTACAGTCGTGTACATTACACCTGCAACGGTATGTGCTTCGTGAAATTGTTCCTCCCATTTGGCTATGCTACCACAGTCAAAATGAACAATTTTAATGCACAAAATTCTGCAACTTAGATGACTTAATTTTCTATTATCACTAAGCCGAATATTTTATTTAATACTTTTTTGTGTATTTAGTAAATAAACTATAACTGATCTATTATTAGCATTTATTAAAGCAGTAAATCTGTGCATTTTATACTCACACTGCTTCAACTATAATTACTCCTAGTAATTAATTAATTAATTAGTTATTATAAATTAAAGATAAAATCAATGTTTTAGCATTGATTATTCAAGACAATCGATTTTCATGTCGAGCTGCAATGTTATAATTGATTTTGTGCTGTTTTTAAAAGGAAAAATTGAGTTTGTGTATATATGAAGTCCGCAAGCGTAATCTATACAAACAGGATATCAATTAATCAACACGTTTACTTTCCATTGTTTACCATTTTGATAGTAAATTATAGTTTGTCACATGTTTTTTCTATGACCCTAAAAGAATTAAAGAAATGTTTGAATTACAAAACGCAATAAGTAATAATAAGATAAGCCATGTTTCCTGAAATTCCATCATTATAGATGCCGCATAATCTATAGTGAATGAATGTTTACTATGTGTTATTTGATTTGCTAATATATCTTTTTGCAGACTATAAGCACAAGTAATTGGCAATATGATAGAATACAGTAATCAAGGTTGCGAGCTTGATATAAACTCCTGATCCAATATGCACCGAAAGTTGTCGGTATAAACTAAGTATTGTACAATGTAGAAAAGGCAATTTATCCCGTAGACCAATTTCATCCTTATTGGGAACTTAATGCGTACTGCCCAGAATTTTCCGCGGACAGGGCTCGAACCTGGGCACGTCTGCTTCGGAATCTGTTACTCTGAACTTTGAACCACCCTGCTACAGTGTAACAAGTAGAAATTATATCTAACAGCCCACATTTAATAAAGCTCTTTTCTTAAAATAAAGCAAACACATCTTAAGATTTAACAAATGTTAGGATTTTAGAATAACGTGTATAGTTAGTAGATTTTTCCGGACGAAGCGTAACAAATTCGTTAAGTACAAGACTAAGTGCAGCCTCATTAAGCAAATTTGACGGCCACATGTGACGAAAGGACGAATTCAATTAAATGTGGAAGAATATGTGTCGAACAGTTTTACTCAAAACTTATCAAAACCGATGAACGCTTTTTGAAACAAACAAGTAATTTATTCAAACATACACTTTTCCTATTTACTAGCCAGTTATCAATACGGGCTGATACTACATCCCATATTCATTATATATTTGGTAAATAAATGTGGAATAGGTGCACGATACAATCTCCTGTACGAATTTGAATTCAAACAATACTTGATCTAACTTTATATAAAGTTTTCGTCAATGTGACTTCAGATTCAACTCATTATATATAATATATACCAAACCTGTAAATGGTACGAACGCCGAGTCGATACACGGCCAAATATTTAGAATTAAAATAACACCTGAACAATTTTTACATCAGAATTTCCATAAACTCAGGTCTTGCTCGACATCAGTTTTCATATTTCACAGTAATCATGACATCATTCAATTAAAAACATAATAGGCTTCTATTATTTGTTGCGGAGAACTAATAAATATGTAATCGTGTGTTAGGTGTTGTTTATCTAGTAACGAATAAGATCAAATTGGAGAAGAAGGATACATAAAAGTCAGCATTAACGAAAGTTATACTGTCATGTAAAAATATAATTCGTGCTTAAAGTGCTCAGCATTTTGAAAACCATTATGTTAGTACATTTTAGGAACTAGGTATATATTGTGGGTGGGTAGTGTAGTGTATGTAACTGCTGATGTAACAGGTGACCATAAATAGCAACTCGCATTTTTGTTGAAATTTATCCTATTTCCAGATATCAATTGTATTGGTAAAATTTAGCGATTTGGTATATAATATCTACAGTAAGTTGGTTCTGAAGTCGCATTGGCGAGACTTTATATGACGTTACCTCCATTTCTTATAGGATATTGTAATTTTCAACTGTCCAAAACTCCTCATCCAAATATATAGTGGAAATAGGGCGTAGCACCAGCTCCTAGTGACGAGTCGCCGAGGATATAACATTGGTTTATGTAAATTATCTTCGTATTATTTGGACTTATTTATTAGAAGGTACGTAATGCTTATTACACGATTACACTTGGTTAAATTAACCGGAACAAGGCATTTGTATTTTCTTATTATATATTAATACACGGTAATAAATAATATTTTTCCATCCAATTCACATTTTTCTCGGTTTTTTTACAAAATAAAATTATATTTGAAGAAATTATTACTCGCTTTTTCAATTCTGTAGAAAAATTGAATGCTACATAATTTTCGCATTTGCAAGTAAAACGCAGTGAAAATTAAACATCCTTTGATGTTGTTATTCAATATTTTAACCAATGTTTTAATGATCAGCTTGATCATTTTTAGTTGACGTAAAAGAACATTATAAGTTATAGCACTTATTTGCACACATTTTTTGAATTCACATCTTTGTTATCATATGCCTGAGTCTACCGGGAATTACTGTTTTACATAATTAATAAATGCAATAATGGAAATAAGTTTGCCATTAAAAAGTCATCGTAACTTATCAGGTTATCAAGGTTATATAGAAGAGGAATTAAGGGATAAATGGTTGTTGATCTTAAATCCGTGTGATATAATGCTTATAAATAATTTGATAATTACTTATTGAAATCAACGTCCTGTTTTAATAGATTTATCAATTTTAATTTATGGAAAATTCCGAGTGTGTAAAGACTTGGTAGGAATATTATGAGTTGTATCCGAATATATTTTACTCGCAATTTGTTTATTTAAAAGGAAACACGAATTATGGTCATGCTTACGCAACAAATGAGTTTGGAATTTTAATAAGACTAAATTTTCCCATCACATTCTGTTTAATGCATAAAAGAATAATTGCGCAAAAGAGAATCTAAATTTATATGCAGGTAACGATATACGCGTAGATAAAAAATAGCAAGGTATAATCAAAAACTATTTTTTCTAAGCTATACCAAAAGGGAATCTAAAAATTTTTACACTTTAAATTTAAAATAATATATTTTTTTTTCACTAGATATAAGAAATATACAAAACAGGAGCCAAAATATGAGCTTACGAAACATTGTTAGGATTAATTTTAATTCAACTATATGCAAACGTTAATGTTTGGCAAGCTAGGACTACCAGATTGTAGAAATAATATTTAAATGTTTGAATAATTCTTCAACATTTTGCTTCCACTAAACTTTTTAAAAAGATCATACTATTATTTTAATTAATATGATGCTCATATATATATAAATTCATAGTATACTTTTCATGCGCATCAGTTAAAAAACATTTTATCAGATAAAACAACCATTTATTTATCATTTTCTTCTTAAATTTGTGTCGTTACACTACAAATGAACATTATTTAAATATAACTTGAAAGGCAAAATAAGACAGAACAATTAAGAGAGAAAGAGAAAGAAATAAGAGAACAACAAAAAATTGCGTGCGTAATCTCCAGTCAAGCTCAATGCTTGAAAATGCTTCTTCTGCTTGCATAAATCCTGTTGCAATTTGTTTATTCGTAAAGCTTCGTATGAGGTTAACTCCATTCTGTTATTGCAATTAGTCATTATCTTAAATGCTAAGTCTGGAAAACATAGGAGTGTGAATTTAAAGATGTCCTGCGCAATTGCAAATGTGTATTCACCAGTTGAATTAAAACAGGCGTTTAAGTTGCAATGTTCTCTCATTCGAGTTATTAACCGTCTGGTCGATCGATCTACGCACATTGATCGACAACTTGCGTATGTATATTGGTAAATATTATTTGATGTCGACATAAATGGCCGTTTATCTTTGATTGCTTGTAAAATAAATTGTGTTACTTTAAATAAAATTCGTATTTTAGCTGTATTAAATGTGCGTGTTAATGCCGCTTCAACTTTCTTTTGTGCTATTCGGGTAACTACATTCCCCTTAAATGGGATGTTCAACTACATTGCTTTTTTCTGGTCTGAAATACGTCTTTTTCTGTTTATTTTCCATTTTAATAATTGAATCAATTAATTTTCTAGGATAGCTATTAGATATAACTTCGTTTTTTGCTTTATTATATTCGTTGTCATTTGAATCTGGACTAACCAACCCGTTAATCCTTCAAAAGCAGCCACAAAATTTTGATAATATATTTTGAAACGACACAAAAATACTATAATGCAAATACTGTGCAGACCAGGTTCGTTTATTGTAAACAGCTCCATTTTATTTACCAATAGGTTCTTTCTTTAATAGTACATCTAAGAAAGGCAGGCAGTTATCTTTCTCGTGCTCTGACGTGAAAGCGATATTATAATGCGCTTTGGTGAAACTTTGAAGCAATGTTTGTGATGGGGGCCTGTTATTAAGGACAAGGAAAATATCATTCACGTACCATATATATTGAGTAAATTTACTTATGTCACTCTTTAATGATGTGTTCTCTAGGTGCCATAGAAAAAGCTCAACCAAAATTCCCAATTGCCACACCATCAGTCTGTTTATAGATGCGTCCATTATAACGAAACCGTTTGTCTTTCGTGCATAATAAGATTAACTTGTAACCTGGTACCTGCGATTATGATATATCTTTTTCTACCGCTTGGACTATACTGCCAATGGTTTCACAATTGAACCATTTTTAAACAAAGACGAAACATCAAAATATACCATAATCTTGTGCTGAATGACAATACAGAATTCACGCATCTAGACGATCAATCATGTGAAATTGACAAAGTGAAGCGCAAAGTAATAAATGAAATTAAGATCTTGACAGATGACCGTTTAATGGATGAGGCTACTGCACAGAAATTCAAACCATTTGGCTCAACGGCACCAACGATTGTACGGATTACCAAAAACATAAAAAATGCTGTCTTGTGAGACTAATTTTATTTCATGCATTTGATAAATGGTTAGTTCGTGTACTGTACCATTGCGCAAACTAAAAGATAATTCTTCGGTTTCCGATTCTTTTGAGCTTGTAAACAAAATTAAAGTTATAAATGTCGCGCCTTTATTTAAAAATGTTACCATTAACGAAACAATGGACATTATAGCCGAAGAATTAGAACAAGTCATATTAACATCGCCGGTGTCAGATCACACTCTACGCAAGCTTATCTTATTATGCACGAAAAACGTACAATTTCGTTTTAATGGAAGCATCTATAAACAGACTGATGGTGTGGTAATGGGAAGCGCGTTATCTCCAGTGTTGGCTGAGATTTTTCAAGGGTATTTAAAGAACACATCATTAAGGAGTGACATAAGTAAATGTGCTCAATATATACGGTACGTGGATGAAATTTCCCTTCTTCTTAAGAACAGGTTAAATCACGAGCATTGCTGAAAAGTTTCAACAAAGTGCAGAAAAATATCGATTTCACATCAGAACACGAGAAACTAATGGTAAATAAAATAGAATTGTTTACCATAAGCCAACCTGCTCTACACAGTATTTGCTGTACAGCAGATTTGTGCCGTTTTAAAATAAGTTATAAACAGTTCGTGGCTGCTTGCCAAGAATTGACAGGTTCGTTATTCCAAATTCACCAGACAACGAATATAGGAAAGCAGTAAACAATTTAATATCTAATTGCTATCCTCGACAGTTCATTGAATCAATTATTAAAAGGGAAAGTAAACAGAAACAGGTGTATGTCGGACCAGAAAAGAGAGCAATCTATCTCAACATCCTATTTAAGGAAGATGCAGTTTCCTGAATAGAACTAAAGAAATTTGAAGCGGCATTAATACGCCCATGTAATGCAGTTAAGCTACGAGTGTTATTTAAGGTAACATAGTTGACTTTACTATCAGTCAAAGAGAAAGAGCCATTAATATCGACATCATATATTATTTATAAATATACATGCGCAAGTTGTCGATCAGCTTACGTAGGCCGATCGACCAAACGGTTAATTACTTGAGGGAGAGAACATTGCAACTTAAACGTCTGTTTTAAATCAATTGGTAAATAAACGTATGCAATTGCGCAACAAATCGTTGAAACCTCTAACGTATGTTCGCCAGAATTAGTATATAAGATAATTAAAAAATGCGATAACAGAAAGGAGTTACACATACACGAAGCTTTATGGATAAAAGATAGATAATACACAGTATATTTATTATTCGAAGAAAAATACATTAATAACATAAAGGATATTGGCCAATTATTGAAAAAATTCTAAACATTAATTTACAAGTTTTCAATTATATACATCCTGGATTTTTATTTGATTATGTGGGTGACAACTAGTCCGAGTCGGGTTTATTTCTATTTCTCGTGTGGGTTGAACATTAAATGTTTATGCGCATGCATCTGTTTGCGTGTAAGTCTTTCTCATTGTATTGCAAAGTGATGTCTGAGATCTGGTCATTCTTTTATTGTTAGTTAGCTGTCACGTTTAAGAATGATTTTTCTCTGCGTGTTGTTTTTGGTTTCGCATTTTTTTCTAAATTTTGTTCTGTCCCCTTGGTTATAGCGCAGGGCGAGCGGATTGCAGCTTTGAAAGCTCCTATTATCTTTAAATTTCTGTCGCTGTTAACAATTTTTGTGATACGATATGTGCAGCTGATTTTTCTTATTCAATTTGTTGACAATCCGATCGAATGATTGGTGAGTCTGGTCTAGGGGGTGTTTGGCTTTGACTGGATGCTAGTTAATTGTTTTTGGGTTTCGTGGCTCGTGGCAAATCGATATAAATATCATATTGATGAAACGTTTCAATGTTTAATCCAGTTTTTTCCGTTTTATATCATTTTCATAATGTGCTGCATTAGATTAGCTTCTGAGGTTGCCAAGGTTTTATAATTTTTAGTTTACCGTACAACATTGCGTTGTTTGCCCCGACAGGTTTCGCCTTTTGGATTTCTTCTATGAGTTCCGATCTAATTTCGGAATCAGCCATTGTATATAAGACGTGTTTTGCCATCTTTTTCAGAATTGTATTTATTCTTGATTCCATATTTGAGGAGTCCTCTTTTTGTTTGTTGTGTGGTTTCAATTTCGATTGATCATCTATGATGTCGTTGAATGATCCTCTATAAGCGTCGGCTTCAAGTATAACAACTCCTGATTCTCTGTCGAGTGTGGTAAGTCATATAAATTTATCTGATTGTAGTTTTCGAAGTTCGTCTGTTGGGCGGTGTCTTATGTTAATTCATCGTAGAAATTTTCCGTTCCAGGCTGGATGTCAATAATGTCGCGTTTGCTAAGGTTTCTCTTAATACTGCAGAATTTTGTTCCTAATGAGAATAATTATTTCTGCTGATTTTAGGAGATCGCTTTGGAAAAATTTTGACTAAATGCATCAGGATTTGTAGGAAATTTCGATTGTGCAGGAAATTTGTCCAGGATCCTTGCGAGTTATTTAGTTTCTTTGTCCGCTGTTATTTGCATCAATGTTCCTATCTTCTTTGTAAAAGCATTGAGTTCGCTCTCGTTCAACCTTGCAAGTTGGCAACCTAATTATTGAATGATTCTTGCAGCACCTTGTAATTTTGATTGTTTGTCCTCGATGGCATTAAGTAATAATCGGATTAAATATAATTAAACGAAAATTGGTTGCGCGGGTGGTGATAACAATTATTATAATCAAGGTTGCGGTCTTCATATAAACACCTGACCCATTAATTACTTACATATGTCAGTATAAACTAATAATTTTGCAGCTTAGAAAAGCCGATTCATCCAGTAGACCGGTTTCGTCCTTATTGGGAACTCATCATGTACTGGCCAGTCCTATGCGCAACAAATTCTAGTGAGTATGATGTGTCCCCAGCCAGGACCGGTCTACTGGATGGTGCCTTTTTACACCCTACTGACATATGTAAGCAATTAATGGGTCAGGTGTTTATATCAAGACCGCAACTTTGATTATAATAATCGGATTAAATGTTTTTGTCGGTTTCTGATTAATTCTCCTATACTGCTTAAAGAATTTTTTTGGCACGACGTCTGATTGCAAGCACGATTTGAAGAACTTAATTCTTTCCAGAAGTATGTCACTTACACAATTGGCGATAAAATGAGTATAGTTCCTTACAGGTAAAAGACTGACTCCGATTTTAATAATCTTTACTTTGCCAATCGCCTTCGAATATTACACAGCATATTCCATATCATGAAGAAAAACAAATTAATATCAAATTAGATAATGGCCATTTATTTTGAGACACACACACACACACACACATATATATATATATATATATATATATATATATATATATATATATATATATATATATATATATATATATATAGTCAGTTTACCGTTGCGTTCTGATGATGATCATGGAAGGTCGAAACGCGTCAGCACATTTGATTGTTGTGCAATTGGTAAAATACAAATGGATTGGTATTAATATCAATACCTCTTATTATAAAATTAATGATAATACGTTAATAAATAAAAGAAAGTGATGAAATGGAAAAGGCTTTATCTATGCATATAAATATGTAAATAATCAAAATCCTGCCAAAATATTTCAATCCTATAACACATCACCAGGTTTCACGCTGCCTGTTCTATAATGACATATTTTGGGCGGCTAATTGGAAATTTAGATCACAATGGCTGCATGTTTAAATTTTATACTTATTTTCAATTTTAATCAAGTTTTTTCCGAACTATTTGGTTTAGAAATGCTACTGCAGATGTGTTACCATTAGCAAACTATAATTTATATATATATATATATGAAACATATATATATAAATATGTATATATATATATATATATATATATATATATAATAATAAGATCATCTAATAAAACACGTTACCTTTATCATAAATTTTGTTTGGCTTATTATTAATACAATAATATGTTGGTAGTTCAAATGAACCAGTTAGCAACACATAGAACGTAATAATGTTTAAACTACAAATATTCTGCCTAGATTTTATTATATGCTATAGTTAGTGCAATGATGTTTAACTCATCATCTATGCTAACTTATAAAACGTTTACGTTTTCCTATTTGCATGCGTATTTGTGCTTATTTGGTAATTTTTATGTAGAAAATATCGAAAAGTTCATATTTCACTATATTAGTGTAGTGATTTATTGAAATAGTTATCGTACTTTTAGTTGTTTTCGTATCATTCTGTCCCCTCTTATTCAATCCAATTTGTTTGAAACTGACTATCCTTTTAAACTTTCGTTGTTTGTAGAGAAATTGATTGGACTAAAACCTACTCCGACTGAACTGGTGCGAGTTATATTTATAAGGCATTAATGTGTTGTGACTAGGTAATTCTTATTTGCTTAAACAAATATTGATCTAGCGGCGGTGTTAACAATTACTTTAATCAAGGCTGTTATTTTGATATAAATACCTGATCCATTTTGTGCAAACATTTGTTTGTATAAACTAAGTATTGTATAGTGTAAAAAAGGCAATTCATCCAGTAAACCGGTTTCATCATTATTGACAACTCATCACCTAATATAAAGTGTTTGCCACGGACAGGGCTCGAACTTGGGCACTTCTGGTTGGGAATTTGTTGATCTAATCACTGGGCCAATCAGCCGAACACTACACACAAGTTGCTGTTATATACAAACAAATGTTTCTTTGTTAGCCTTTTCTTTAGGAGGAGGTTATATGGCCTCCCTTTAGACCCAAGAATTTAGGTGCCCATCCGAAATTTTTTTATTATAGAACAGACACCACACTACATGGGGAAGTGGTATTGAATTGACAATTTAAATAATTAAATGAAAATTAGTACAATAAAGTAATTCACGGTAAGTCCTTAGCCTTGATTCGGTTGGTGTATATGATGGCAGTATAAGCTAAACGTTGCCTACCGTTGCAAAATAAATTCAAGTCACTCGGCTTCGAACGTTTTAGGCACTCGTTGAGCATTTGCCAGAATTTCCGTAACCGGGGCTGGAACAAACACACGTTTTCATTCAAATTCTGCTACTCAGGAATGGACAATCCAAAGTCGCACACGACACAATTTACAGCTCTTTGCTTACTGGCTATCATTCAGGTAGAGCATATTTGGTATTGCTTTTGATCTAATTTTTTAACTGGCCACCAACCTTCTGTTATTATTATGGAATGGTGATCATGCCAACGAGGGAATTTTCATTGAACTAAATTATTCTGACGTATATTGTTTTTTATTGTACAATGACAGATTGTGGATAACCATTTGGAACTTAAGGTCGAAAGCGATGCAAAATAGGCTCCAGTTGAAGGAAAGACTGTCCAAATGACTTATAGTGGTACGTATCTGAAAATGGCAAGTGTTGCGCGGCATAGGTGGGCAGTGGATCAGTTGCATGATTTATAAATATGTGCCCAGGTTCGAGCATTAGATACGACAATTTTAGCAAAGACTTAAAAAGAATCCGAAAAAACGAAGGCAATCTGTTTCATGAATTGAATTAAATATACTATTCAAGTTTTATTTTTCACAGACAAAATACATAAAATAAAATCGTGCAAACATCTTATACTCATTATCACTTCCGTAGGTGGTCTGACGTCTGTTATTTAGAGACATTTTAGAGGTGGTCATTTAGAATATTTGGTAAAAAATATGCTCCAGGAGTAGGATAAGTGAGAGATGCAAGTTGTGCACAGCTTGCCTGGCGCAGTATACTGATTGAGAGTCTCGAACGCAAATGTGCCCGTTTCAAGTCGTGGTGGCCGCAATTCTTCCGATAACATGATGAGTAACCAATAAGTAAGAACACGATCTACTTTAATAAATGCCTTTCCTAACTTATTCAATGCCTTGTTTATACTAAACACACACACACACACACACACACATATATATATATATATATATATGTATATATATAATCTTCAAATATCTACAAAAACCTGCTATATATAAATTAAATGCAAAAATAAGATAAAGAAATATAAAATGGAAAAAGAATTAGAAATCAATTGCATCACCACCAATAGAAGCTCTATGTTGACCTTCGTAAATCTACAGTATATATATATATATATTTATATATATATATGTATATATATGTATATATATATAAATTGAAAACTAAGATAGAAAAATATAACATAGGAGAGTGTAGGAATAAAGGATATAATCAATTATTTTACCTCAGTAGAAACTCAATTTATATATATATATATATATATATATATATATATATATATATATATAAATTGAAAGGCAAAACAAGATAGAAAAATGTAAACATGGAGAGAGTGAAATAAGGGAACAACCAATCAATTGCGTGCGTCCTCTGCTGTTCAAGCATTGAGCTTGAACTGGAGTTGACGTATGCAATTGATTGTTTTTATCCCTATTTCACACACTCTCCTTGTTTACATATTTCAATCTTGTTTCGCATTTCGATTTTTAAATATGTATATATACACGCAACACATATATATATATATGTATATATATATATATATATATATATATATATGATCCTATCTATAGTATAGCTGCAATTAAATATAAATCTAAATAAATTTAAAAAAATATATATCTGTATGTCTTGTCGGTATTAAGTAAATAAATCCTAAAGAAGCAACAGAACTTCATTAACAAGCTCAATTTTGCCCCCGCTGTGCACTTATCAAATACTTGTCCGAAATGCTGAAGCCCGGGTTTCAAACGGGGCAAAATCCACCAGAGCCCTGAAACTCACACATACCTACATCAAAGCCACGCACTACATCCAATATTAAGCAACATAAAAAGTAGGTTTTTTGATCAGACGTACTTTAAATGGAGCATATTTGGAAACGTCGTCTAACTGATGATCCAACTGGTTACCGCCAATCCGTCATTATATAACAGACATGATGACATCGAAGGTAGTGATGTTTATTTATATTATATTTTCGTGCAATAGGGTCAATTTCATAATGACATTCGGTGTAGACAGTTGAAATTTTAGGTTAAAAGCGATGTCAAATATGCTCTAACTGAAGGAAAGATTGACAAAAAACTTAAGTTGGTATGTGAATGAAAATGGAAAATATTGCGCAATGCGGATGGCTCATTGGAAAAGTTATAAGACTCTGAAGGAAATGCGTCCTAGTTTGAGCTCTGGTTGCGGCAATCCTAGCAAGTATTTGATGAATACTCAATATGGATGAAACCGATTTATGTGATAAATTGTATTTAGTATTTTATGAAATGACGAGTTTAAACTGACAAATTGTTTAAATTAAAATGCTGTCAATGCCATTTTATTGACTCTCTATTCCCACGTTTGCATATTACCCGTTCTATAATAACACAGTTGGAATTTCTGATTGGAACTCTGTATTAAAAGCGATGCCAAACCGAATCAGCTTAAAGAAATAAGTGACCAAGAAATAAAAGTTGGTATATAACTGTAAATCCAAGTATGGTGAATTGGATGTCTAAAAGAAGTGTGCTACGGTTCGAGACCCGATCGCAACATATCTTGCAAGTAACTGATGAGTGCCCAAAATGGGCAGCAGCGGTCTATTAAATTAATTGCTTTTGTTATCTCATGCAATATTAAGTTTACATTACAAGCATATATATTCCTAAATCCTGCCAATATCATTTAATTCCGCAATATTTCTCCAGGCCGTATTGTTCCAGTTCTGTAATGACACATTAGAAGTGACCATTTGGAACTTTAAGACACAAGTGATAACAAACAAGCTCCACATGTATAATTGACCAAAAAAAATAAATTGAAGCAACGTGCGACGAGGTTGTCACTTTTGACGAAGTACAAGACTCGTAAAGCAAATGTTTCCCGGTTTGAGACCTGTTCGGTTAAGTTCAGGCAAATACTTCAAATGTGCTCATGTGGACAAAACCGGTCTATTAGAATAATTCCATTTGCTGTCGTATGACATTATTAGTTCAAACTATTAAAATATATATATAGTAAAATACGCCGAAAATAATTTATATATATGTACAGCCCTCCATATATATATATATATATATATATATATATATATATATTTACCAATCCTTAAAACAAAATAGAAGTAAAACCAGGTTATATTTGTTGCTACCCTTGAGAAATCAATGAAACCCAGAATGTATATAGTTGAAGATTGTAGGCGAAGTTTGAGTATCTCGAAATGAAATGGCCATTTATCAGAGCCCATACGGGTAAATTCAACAACAATTACTAGTATGAGCAAAGACCGAACACGCCCTCGAATAGACTCAACATGTATATATATATATATATATATATATATATTAATCATTTAGCTTGGAAAAAATCATTGGATAAATAAATGTTAATAAAAAAACATAGTAATAGTTATGTCTTGTTTAAATATTTCGATTACGCTTAACTACACAGAAACTAAATTTCATTTTAAATATAGATTTTTCCAAATGACTGAATCAATGGATGTTTGTCTTAATTGTATTGTATATTTCACGTGTGTTTATGGTTTGAGATTACCAGTTCCGAGTTAATTATTACGACTGTGATTTTATGTGTGTTCTAGTTGCATGACATCTGGTCATTTGTTTCATGTTAGCTAGTGTCCTAACTAGGAATAGCCTAACGTCTGTTTGATGGAAATGTTCGCATTCGTCTGTCAGGTAGATTTTCCTTGCTTGCTCGATTATTTTGTTTCTGCATTGATCGACCGTGCATATTTGGCTATTATCACACAGCTTTCGCATTTTGGTTAGACTTCTGTCTATATTTGCTTTGCGTTACGCCATTTTGCAGCCTGTTATTTTGTCAATCTGAATTTGTTTTGACCATTTATGTTGATAATGTCACACGTTAATTGACATCTGGAAAGATGAGCTCTGCCTCACGTAAAAAAACAAATGCGTTGGTTTAATTTATTCGCAGTTAGTTGAAGAAAATATTGTGTCAATTATATTTTTACTCATTCACGGAGGTCTCTATCTGAATTCTATGCCATGCCTTATGAATATTTAAGATGTTTTATAACTGCTGTATTGTGAAAAATGAAGTTGCTAGTTATGTTCACTTGGGGCCATGTTTGGATTAGTTTATAAGCTATTTCTTATTTATGGAATTCTGCAACTCGTTTCTTGATCAATATTTAAAGCAGATGCTGCCCAATTCTATTGAGTTGCTGGTATTCGCACTCGATATTTGTGCAGTCGAACGTAAATTTGACATTTTAAACAAACAAATAGCCTTTGAAGTCAAGATGGGAAAGTGTCTAACACTAGACAATTGACCAGATTTCATTTCTATGATTAGCTATATTTTCTCAACGTGCGAATTAGGTTCTTCCATAACTAAGTTTTAATCGAAATATTTTAGCAAAATATGAATAAAGATATGTACAAATAAATTCGATTTCGTTAATTCAATGATTACGTTTCACTTCCCACAAAATTATTTATGATTTAATACTTAGGAAAAAAAAATATATAACGAACTGTAATAATAATTGAATCATGCCTCATGACAACAAAATCTATGATTATTAAATATTTAAAATAGAAGCAAGTAAACAGGTTTACACTTGTTGCTACCGCAGAAGTCTATTGCGGGAAAATTTGAGGCACTCGTAGATCGGTAAAATCTTGCTTCCTTTAAATTTGCGAATGAAAAGCTAGTCTTTCGCATTGATTAATGACTTCTGGCTGGTCGCGTTACTCTGAAGCCATCCACAGGTTTACTGCCCGAAAATGCTACTTAACCAAGATTTCCCAATAGATCACTACACGCTAATTATGGAATACAAATTTCTGAAACAAAAAATTAACATTTATTACTCACAATTGAACTGAACTCTGTTACCAACAAAAGATACTATATTACTATTAATATTTTTACTGCTTGTGATTTAGGTAATAGTTTCAAGAGGCTTACTAAATCAAAAGATGAAATATTGTTAACTCTAAAGAAAATTTTCTCTGTTTCAAGTAACAGTTGCGGCAATTCTGGTGTTTACCAGCGTTTTCCTTAGTTGAAATAATAATGAAATACTCTTAAAATTCTGAGACGTCTACTTTTTGTAGCATTGTTTTCATTCGGAAAATTGGAACAAAATTATTTAAACAACCTCTTTCCGTCGCCGTTCTAGGCGTGAGATAAAAGAGGCTGCAAAATAGAACAAAATAACCTGCTCAAACCTCAGTTTCATTAATATCCTTAACTAAATACGCATTGAAGTGTGAAAAAGTATTTAAATATTTAGAATAAGTAATTAAAAAAGAAGCAAATTCTATTTTTATGACTTTAAAATAAATCTAGGCACAAAAAGTAACACTATTCAATTGCAATTAAAATCTAAAATCCTATTTGTAACCTAAATTTTGACGCAGATTTCTTAATTACGAAAATATAGAATGAATTAATAATAAATTAGAGTTATTCGAGCCCTAAAACATATTGGCGCTGAAACATCGGGCTTTATTATTGACTCATATATAGAAAAAAAATTTTCTTCAACTGTTTTAAATATATTATGGAGCATTAAGTGGTTCAACAATTACAAGTAGACTGGGTCATTTCTGCAATGAATCTAGCGACCACTTCTCAAAAAGTTTTCGAAGAGTTAAAAATTGAAATTTCTAAACAAAATTGACGCGATGGTTCTATAGTACTTATGAAAATTGGTAACTTTCTATTAGAGTGCTATTATATAATCTTAATAATGTATGTTTACGTAATTGATCAGAAGTATCTAAATGGGAAATTTAATGAATTCTATCTAAATTAAATGCTAAGTCAACGATAATCCAACGATTTATTGTCCATTGTGTGTGCGCCATATCATTAATTGAGCCTAGAAATAATCACGGTATGCCAATATGTAGAAATTTTTATTGCGAAAGCATTTTCATACCGTTACAGACAAATATACTTTAAAACTAGACGCAGGTTACCCTCGAGACAATCGATAGCACTTGATGAATTCTCCTGCATATGAATTGCCTTTAATGTCATGCGAACCATAATTTTTTTTCAAAAATGCCGCCTTTTCCGATAGTACGTCAATATTGGTGATTTTGCATATTAATTGAGAATCTCAAACTTTATGCGTAATAATATATAAACTTATATCTACAAATGTAATAATATACTAGTAGCAACATTCTCATGTGCGAAAAGAAAATTAAATTTTATAAAATACAAAGGGTTAATCGAACAGAAGATTGAAATGAAGAGAAAGCGTCAAAAAGGAGAATATCGGAACATTTATGTTCATTTTCTATAGTTCAAGCTCATTTACCGATCGTGTGTTTTCTGCCAGCAATTATTAGTTTGCAATTGGCTTATCCACAACGCTTTATTAATTAATAACTCAATTCTTTTGTTGCATTGGTAAAGTACCTTAAAGGCAGCATTTCTTGGAATTACGTTTGATCTGTTAATCCACACATGCATACAAGTAAATCGTAGATACTCGGTAGGAGTTGGCTCAGCAAATGTATAATTTTTTTAGCCTGCGAGTTTAATTTAGATATCGAAGTCTATCTATGCAGAACGTGCGCTTCATCGTATTTGTAATAAAGTATTCTTCCAGTAATAGGCCACATTATCTACTTCTTGTACAAGTCACCTTTTACTAGTATAGATGGTGGTAGAAACTAACTAAATCTCTGCCAATGAGATAAATTTACGTTTTATTCAGTTCGTTATTCAGGTTATAATGACAAGAAATAGAAAATGTATTGGGCCAATAATATATATTTATCTACGCGTCTACACAGCCATTTTTCAATGTGATCATATTTAACAATAGTGCTTATAGGATAGTTTTTCTTCAAATATGCAAAACATTCATTACTTGATATGATTTTATGAACAAAAATTGAAATGAATTAACCCACATTAAACAGAACCGTGAAAGCAAGAACAATTTGTTCAAGCACTGACAATACCATGTGGCTCGGAAAGCCAAATGCAAAGCTGTGCTTAGTTATATTTCTCGTTTTTGAGCAATTTAGACTGATAAATATTATTCGCAGAATTCCTTTTGTGGACAAATTTATATTTAAACAACAATAATAATACTTTTCCTGCAGAAAATCAGTAGATAAGCGCTACTTTGCCATGTTAATTTTTCTTATTAAAAGTGTAAACGCCCCGGCTTCAAGTAAATGCCGTACGACGTTACAAACTCGGTTAAGGTGCTCTGAATAGAGATTAGTTGCTGATATGGGGGCCCTTAAGAGGGCCAGGTAATACGTTCGCTGGAAGTCTTCCGAAGTGAAGATGTCCTAGAGCCTTGGGTGGACTCTGGTTGATTGATGACTCCCGTGGTTGAGCTGTGATCGCGTTGTGTATGGTGTCATGCAGGTCCTGCACTCAATTGGCTCGTCTCTCTGGTATCTCGCATCAAGACGAGTAGGGATTGACAACCGGTAAAGTGCAATATGCGCTGACAGCCGATCAAGCAGAAACGTGAAGCAGGTAGAATGCAAATGTCACAACTGACTTGCATGGTAAATTACCGTGCTTAAATAGCATGCAATATGTGTACTTGCATACTATTGGTTAAACGTGGTTAGACGTGGTTAAACGGCAATTTGCTTTTTTCTCATTGGTGCAACGTAAATAAATTTGAATTTAATTTACGCAATATGTCCCGATTGATTTGTGTCGTTACAACACTTTCCTCTCTGAAAAAAAAGAAAAAAATATTCCTCTCTGCGAGGCTAGATAAGAAATGCATGACAGAGTTCGAACCAAGTTAAGCAAAAATATGATGAACCATAAGTGCTGGGCTTAAATATGCTTGTTGGTTGCTTCAACAATGATATGATGCCAGGTAACCACTAGGAATTGCTACACAAATTGTTAGCTCTAGTGGACGGTCATAGCACGTGAGGCAAAATAGAGCAGTGTAAGTTTTTGGAGCCGCAGCGTGAAGATTTCGAGGTAAATCGCCTCTGAATTTGCCAGGTTTAAGATAAAAAACCTAAGCAGGTTGGATCGTTGTCAGTGTTTGTATACGACCAAAGGAGCTAAAGTGCTCGACGTTGTGGTCATGGCATTTGTAGTGGTCTTTGTGAAATGGATAAAGTTGAGATATGCATTGAAAGTGGCCTGTACCATGATATGAAGCTGATCACTACTTAGTGTTGCTACACGAAAACGTTAGCAACTAAGTAGCTGGTCATACCAAAATGGGCAGTGTAATGTCATGTGTGAGAAGTACATTATAATGTGAAATATATATACATTAAAATCAAAGGTAATTGCATAAAAAATGTATACGAACATTGCCTCAGAGGTGGCATAATACCAAAGAACTGTTCAAAAATGCTACACAATTGTTAGCTAAGAACAGGTGGTTATGCCACGTGAGACAAATACTAAAAATTAACGTAAAGTTTAAAAAAAAATTTTATAGTTAAATGTTAATGTTTAAAAAAATTAATTACGCGTTATACAAAGCAGGTTGAGATTGTGGGCAGACGGAGCCTGAGACGTGTGTAGAAGGTTGAACGCTCTCAGGATCAGGTGGTTCGATAAACGGTTTTAACCTGTCTATGCTTACTGATGTCGGTGTAGCGCCTTGCATAATGATGAAGTATTTTGGCTGTTTTAGTAAAATCGGGTAAGGACCGCGATACTTGGGTTGTAGTGGTGCAACAGCAGTATTGTTGCGAACGAGTACTCTCTTGCAGCTGTGGAGCTGTGGGTGAACGAAGACTGGACGAGGCGTGTGTCTCGGCTGCTGTTCGGACATGTTACCGAAATGAAGTCGAAGGCGGGTAGCTTCGTTTTGTGGGTCATCTTGTGCCGGTAGTAGACGTGGGAGCTGACTAGGCAGGCGTAGATCCATGCCATACAAGAGTTGTGACGCAGACGTTTTAATGGATTCTCGAGTACGAGAACGCATGGCCAGCAGAACTAAAGGTAGTGCATCGACCCAGTTGCCATTAATGGACGAGGATGCTAAAGCTGCTTTGAGTTCCCTATGCATTCTCTCTACCATGCCATTAGCTTGGGGATGGTAGGCAGTCGTCTGGCGTAAGATGCATCCCATGTACCGCAAGGTGGTTTTGAAACGATCAGATGAGAAGCAAGTGCCTCTGTCCGTGATGACCTCATTGGGAACACCGTAATTGGATATCCATGCAGAGATAAAACCGTTAGTTACTTCGTCTGCAGAAATGGTGCCAAGAGGTAATGCCGCAGGCCACCGTGTAAATCTATCGATCATAGTTAGAAGGTAGCTGAAACCTTGAACCTTTGTCAGATGAACTATGTCGATGTGGACGATGGCTAGGCGAGAAGTAGACCGAAAATGTTGCAACCTAGAACGAGTGTGTCGTGTGATCTTGTTTTTCTGACAAATTGCACACTCTGAGACCCATCGTTTAACATTCTGCCTAAGTCTGTGACCCCAGAAACGATCTGTAAGAAGTCGGACAGTCGCTTGGCTTCCTGGGTGAGAAATTGAGTGAATTGAATCGAAAACCTTCCTCTGAAGGCTGGTCGGCAGAACTGGCTTGTTGGGCTGCGTACCCGTGAAGTAAACAATTGGTAAGCCTTCCCACAGACGGCATATGAACTTGGTTGGGTGACGGGCTATTGATCTTTGAATGTGAATGTCACCGCGTTGTTCAGTTCGCAGGAGAGTTGGCGTTAGTGCAGGTTCACTGAGTGCCACGGAGTTGACAGTGAATGGTGACGGCGAAGGTGGTTGTAGAGAGACGTCTGGCCTAGACAGGGCATCTGCAATGAAGTTCTGTTTGCCCTTGACGTGAAAGACGTCAAATTGCCATTCGCTTAGACGAGAAAGCTGTCTTTCCACTCTGGCAGGGTACTTGGCGATAGATGAAGTTGCGTTTCGAAGTGCGCTAACTAGTGGTGCGTGATCTGTGAAAACAACAAATCTGCTACTGCCAATGATGCTGATAAAATGGCGCACTGCGTCGTGGATGGCGAGAAGTTCTCGGCCGAAAGTGTCGTACCTCGTTTCTACTGGTTGGAGAGTACGCGAGTAGAAACTGATAGGCTTCCGAACTCCGTCGATCTCTTGTTCCAAAGTGGCTCCAATAGCGAATTCAGAAGCATCTGTCGTGAGTAGAAATGGCTTTTCAAAATCTGGATGCGTTAGCATTGTGGCATTTGCTAACGAGTTGATGGCAAGTCGAAGTAATTCCTCGTCTTCGGATGACCAAGCAATGATGGAATTCTTGCTCAGTCCTTTTCGGTTCCGCAGGTGCCTGCACAAAGGATAAAGTTGTTTTGAAAGGCCTGGAAGAAACTTGCGATAATAGTTTAGTACTCCCAGGATTTTCTGCAAATCGCTCAAAGTCTTTGGTGACTTGATATTCTTGATTGAATTCGTCTTTGACGGCAACGGTTGAATACCTTGGGCCGTGATACGATGCCCTAAGAAGTCGACGGATGAAGTTGCAATCTGCGTCTTGTCACAGTTGATCTTGAGTCCGTGGTTGGATAAGCGTGAGAGGACATTTCGTAGATGTTTCGCATGAGATTCTAGATCTGGACTGAATACCATAATGTCATCGAGATATGACATACAATAAGCAGAGTCGTCGCGAAGTATGTTGTCTATGAATCTTTGAAATGTCTGAGTAGCACACTTAAGTCCAAAAGGCATGTAAAGATATTCAAAAAGGCCAAATGGAGTGATGACTGCAGTTTTCTCGATATCCTCTGGTGCTACCGGTATGTGATGGTACGCTTGTCTGAGGTCAATCACTGAGAAGAAATTGCTGCCGTTGAGTTTTTCAAGTAACGTGTTGATATTTGGAATAGGATATGCATCAGATTTTGTCACTGAATTTAGCTTACGGTAGTCTCCACAGGCTCTGTACGATCCGTTTGATTTTGAGACTAAGTGCAGTGGTGACGCCCATGAACTTTTCGATGGTCTGATGATTCCCTCTTCCAAAAGCCTTGAGAATTCTTCTTGGGCAGCTTTCAGCTTAGCAGGAGCCAGTGGTCGCTTCTTGAGTGCAATAGGTTGTCCTTCTGTGACGATATGATGCATCGTGTTGGAGACTCGTAGATCGGATTTGTTAAGATCGAAAAGCGATTTGTATTTTCGAAGAGCTGCTGATATCTCTGCTGAATGATGCACTGGGGTTGGTTGAATGACCTGTAACTCCAAACGCTCGGAGGCAAGTGTCCAAAAGCTTTGTTCAAGTCCGGTGGAGGGGTCGATGATCTTTTGATTGGCAAGATCAACAATGAGCCGAAATTTTAGAAGGAAATCAAGGCCTATTATATTATGTGAGACCTTGGCAATGATGAAGTTGTGGGAAAATTCACGTCGTAGACCTATGTTGAGTGTGCGGTATTGGCAGCCATAAGTTGGTATGGGCTCGCCTGTAGCTGTTGCGAGAAGAACGCCTAGCGACATCTCGGCCATTGAATCACCTTTGAGAACTGAGACTGCCGCACCTGTGTCTACGATGTACTCTTCGCCAGTTTTGAAATCAAGAAGGTGCAGAAGTTCGTTTGGCTGTTTGGCCGGGTCATGCAAACAAGTAGGCTGGTGATTGCGACCGGCATTGTCTGTTTGGTTCTCTATGTGAAAAATTCGTCGTGGACGAAAAGAGTCGACAGGGATGTCGGATTGTAGTTGGCTTCTTCCCTGTCGCGCCGTTGATGCTGTTGATGTGCAGAAAGTACGGTCTTCTACTTCCTGCGCCAGACGTTTCCCGATGCTGATGCACCCTTGTACCTGCGGTCTGTTGTCCTTTCCGTCAGCTGTGGAAATTGGCACTCATTCGGAAATTCTTCGGAACGACAAAGACAAACTTGGCAAGCATAAAAAAACTTCTGGTGGTTATAACACCAGTTCTTTGGGGCATATTTATTAAATGATTGCGGAGATCTCGATCGCCGCCTACCATTATAATTTGACTTGGAAACGAATTTTGGTCGAGCATTCACATGATTTATCTCCGATTTGGTAATGGCCAATCCTTCTAGAAGTTTGGCCATGTTCGCCACTGTTCTCTCTAAGGAGGAGATTCTATCATCTTGCGGAGGTGAAGAAAAGGATAATGGATTCACTTTGGGTTCCAAAACCCTATATTCTAACTCACATCTCTCAGATAAGTCATCTATAGAGAGAGTGTTGGGGAGCTGTCTGGCAAAGAGTTTTAATGTTTGGGGAAGATTGTTAATAAAAACAACCTTAGCCTCATGGTCAGAAATGTTGGTTTTATACCAACGTTTCCGTAATTCCCTCAGTATTTCTATGGGGCCAAGATTTGGCATATCTAACTGCGCATATTTGTTTATTATCTGCTCAGTTTCAGTGGGTCCAAGCAAGGATTCTACCTCGTTTTGTAGGCCCAAAATGGGATTAGGTAGCTTCCTAATGGCCTCAAGCTTAGGATAAATCCGTCGCTGCAATTCAGAAGGTAGTTTAGCAAAAACCTTTGACAGTTTTTGATGACTGTCATAATCAGGAAACGGGGAGAAAGCGGAGTCTACGCGCATAAAGAATAACTCACTATCTCCATCCCAAACAGGAACATCAATATCTAAAATTGGACCTGACATTTTAACAATCTTACGGGATCTTAAAAGCATAAATTTATAAGCAATATGAAAATGTATATATAAATGTATAAATATATAACGAAACGCTTACCCACAAACAGCTTCCACGGTTGCTTGATATTGTCCAGTACAAAAGGAAAAAAACGAACAGAGGCCCCGATGGCCTTTGATGACAATGTATTATTATTTCAACACAGAACAGCGTCACTCCTTCCAAAAATTGAAATTGTCCCACAAACAGCTTCCGCTGTTGCTTGATATTGTCCAGTACAAAAGGAAAAAAACGAACAGAGGCCCCGATGGCCTTTGATGACAATGTATTATTATTTCGACACAGAACAGCGTCACTCCTTCCAAAAATTGAAATTGTCCCGTAGGGAAGACAAACAAGGGCCCGTTGCCAATGAATTATTATATTCAACAGCAAGAATAACACACTGCTTCCAAAATTTGAAATTTTCCTTTAGGGAAGACGAACAGAGGCCTCGTTAGCCTTTGAATGCTCACACCACAAATTCACGAATATATACCCAAAAAAATTTTTGAAAAGCCAGGATCAGGGTGTTAGTCGATTTATCCGGTAAAGAAAGCACAAATGTCAATCTATTATTATATCCTCCAATACACACCACGAATTATATATATATATATATAATACCCAAAAAAATTCAACAGATGACCACGATTTATCCCAAATAAATGAAAAAGGAAGTCAATTTTATTTATACCAAAAAAATCAGAACAATAATCACTATCCTGGCGCGGTCGCCAATTTTGTAAACGCCCCGGCTTCAAGTAAATGCCGTACGACGTTACAAACTCGGTTAAGGTGCTCTGAATAGAGATTAGTTGCTGATATGGGGGCCCTTAAGAGGGCCAGGTAATACGTTCGCTTGAAGTCTTCCGAAGTGAAGATGTCCTAGAGCCTTGGGTGGACTCTGGTTGAATGTTGACTCCCGTGGTTGAGCTGTGATCGCGTTGTGTATGGTGTCATGCAGGTCCTGCACTCAATTGGCTCGTCTCTCTGGTATCTCGCATCAAGACGAGTAGGGATTGACAACCGGTAAAGTGCAATATGCGCTGACAGCCGATCAAGCAAATACGCGAAGCAGGTAGAATGCAAATGCCACAACTGACTTGCATGGTAAATTACCGTGCTTAAATAGCATGCAATGTGTGCTTGCATACTATTGGTTAAACGTCGTTTAACGTGGTTAAACGGCAATTTGCTTTTTTCTCATTGGTGCAACGTAAATAGATTTGAATTTTATTTACGCAATATGTCACCGATTGATTTGTGTCGTTACAAAAGCTTATCGGGTAATAAGTGTTTTATGTATTTGAAAAATAAAATTTTTCAATTGTTAAAAGTAGCAAAATTGTTACTAAATTTGGCAATAAACTGTTATTGAATTGATAAGCATTTATTCATTCAAGGACTAGGAATATTACGAATAATTTGTCCAAATAAACGATAGTGTATAAGCTCGTAAAACAGAAAAGCACGTCTTATCTCATTAATTAGGATTTTATTGTCAAAAATGAGTGCAGTGACAAACGTGGGAGCTGCTGGAAAGACAGTAAGATTAAAAAAATTGTTAAACGATTATATCTTATTGAAAGTAATCTTTATTTAACCATAATTTATTATTAAATATGACGGATATTGTAATAAATCATAAAGAGCCTCCTCCTCGAGAAATCAGGTATAACACTTTTTTTCGAATGCAATGTAACTTTGGGATTTCCTAAATTTTAGTATATGACGAACTAAGTAAATATTGTAGTATAATGCGCGATATAAGGTCAGTACATGGTGAAGAAATGAGCAGCATGCTTTTTAGGAAAAATAAAATCGAAATAACAATTACACTTATTTAAAACATGAAACTGAATTTGGCTGTCGCAACTTCTTTAACAGATTTTTTGATATAGATGTTATTTTTAGAAGGGTTCGGCTTCATTGCACTTCTCATTTTTCATGCTTCAACAATTTTCGCGATACTGATTTTCCAATGAAGTTGCTTTTTACATCACCAATTCTTAACATTGGAATTCTTCAGAACAAATATTTTTCTTGTTGTAGATTAAACTGCTCGTAAAAAAGAAAAAGCATCGCTTTAATCTGAATGATTTCACCTTCGCAAGTTAACTAAAATGGCCAAAATTATGAAAATTTTAAAGCGTGCCATTTTTTTTGTACTGCTTAATTTGTCATCAATTTACCTATGATATCTATGGCAGCATTTGGAAATAATTGGTCGTACTTTTTATATTTCCAGAAAGAACATGTGAACTTCAACTAATAGACACAATAACAGACTGCCCATCGCCACCTTTACGTCTTGCGTGAACAATTGGCAATATATTATGAGTTATACGAACTTGATTCTATTAGGAAAATCGAAAGAAATTTAATTTCTTAGAACAATATTCGGTATGTTGGCAGACGGTATGGGACAGACGTCACAGATGAGTGTAACATTCTCACTGGAGAGTCTATATAAGGATTTCAAATCAGGAATCTCCCAAGAAGATGAATGGTTCTTTAAGTCAGGTTTGCGAGCTTGAAGTAAACCCCAATCCCATTGTATTTAACTAGTCGTCGAACAACATAGCACAGTTAACGCCAATCATTATCATTAATATTTAGTTGTATAACCAATTTTTATGTGTGGCGAAAGCTGCGAAACTTTAATTTTCGCGACTGCACTTGAAATTGTTCAGCCGACATTTCCAGTCAAGTAAAATGTTCGCCAGACTACTAGAGGTAAGAGCTGCTTATCTAATATTGCTTTCCATGTATATGCATTGCGGTTTGATCCTAGCTAGTCAGTTTGCCGTGGCAATCTGTTGATGATCATGGAAGGTCGAATCGCGTATATGCGTGCGACTGGCGGTAGTTTAGTTGTTGTTCGACGACTGGTTAAATACAATAGGATTGGTGTTTACTTCAAGCTCGAAAACTTGGTTTAAAGAATTATTGCCACTACCCACGCAATCATTGATTATTTAAGATGAATACTTTCTCGAAGCTAAAGCTAAATTACGAGGTGCCCACGAGCATTTTGATGTTAGATTCAAACGATTCAATTCTATACAGGAGCACATAGGATGAATAAAACTATGGGTAAACAACGATAAATTTGGTTTAATGAAACCAACCAAAGGTCCGGATGTTGTTTTCATGAACGTAAATGATTATTTAAATCAAATGAGCAGTGTTCTCGATGGAGGTCAACAGTTCACATCATTTATAGTAGAAAAAAGTGCAGATAACAGCTTTCCATGGTTTCAATATTTTGTGCGATTAAAATTGAAAACAATCAAAAATGAACTGACAATGCACACTATAATGAAATTGATGTGATAACACGTCATTTCAAGCACACCAAAGCAATAAGTTCACACACGGCCACAGTTTATTGTATGCAATTTGTACAAAATATTTGGAACCAGCAACTTTCCGTCAATAACGCCGACAGTACTAATGATCAACAATGCGCAGCAAAACTTCGCTGTTGAACTAAAAACAGTCCTACAGTCATTACAAATTTAAATGGCGAAAAATTATGTTCGCTTTACATCAGGAATTCCGAAAATGACTTTATTCGACGCCAGAAAGATGTATCCACGCATTTCTGTTGATAAAAACACCGATTACCATTGTAAGCTTATTGAACGCAACCACTTTTCATCCACATACCTATAAGTCATATAAAAAAATTCTCGTGAAAAAATTGCACAAAAGATGTTCAATTAAATTGTTGCGATCAATATTTCACGCAGGCGATTTAGTAGCAATGGTTAGTCCGTTACGGAATTTACTGGCTGATATTTAAATATTCTATTTGGAAACATCAAAATTTAAATTTTAAAAAAATTAAAAAATTTGTCACACGTATCTGAGGTACGTTGATGAAACTTTGATTATCATAAATGCTGATGAAGACACAAAACGAATGCTTTCATTTTTCTATCAACTTAGAAAATCATAGTCAGGTTACTTTCGAGCGCGAAACCCCTCTGTTTAATTGAGTGTCATTCCTTGACGTATTTTTATTGAAACAGGAAGATGGTAGTCTTAACAGGAAGATATAGCGAAAGTAGATATGGTCTAGATAGTAATCTATTAGCACAATTTAGTCACACTTTCACAAAATTTTAAATTGATATGTAATTTATTCTACAGAATAAAGATTACCTTTTGTGAAGAATTTGAATGCCATGAACCGGCGATGTTCAAACGAACATTAGTAGAACCTGGCATTCCGAACGGTTTGTTGAAGCAAATATGGAGCATTATCAATGATAAAAAATCAATGACGCCATACACAATCAAAAGGTTTATATTTTAAGGAATCATCAGAAATATTAAATTGAGGAGTTAAAAAGCAGTGTCTTTCAGAATGCCTAATTAAAAACTACAGACTGTTTACGCATCGAGGCGCCTACGAAATGGTAATTTGAAGGTTAAGCCCCTTGAAACCGAGCAGTCCAACGCTGTTTATTAATAAACATGCAATAGCTACTCAATGGATAACGGAGGCTGGACTTGCCGATTAATATAGAGGCGAATTGCATAAAATTCATACTTAACACAGCTGATACATAGATGAAAATATGCGCATAGTTGAACACATTGCTTATAATAACACAATCCAAATCAGGCAGATTTGCCGGTATTTTTAATAACACAAAACGAAACCAACTTTATATAGCATCCTTTATCACCAACGAGATGAACAATAAATGTTCCTACAGAATCTGGATATAAGCTGTTGAATTGTTTGTATGTATCTGTGTGCGTGCGGGCACGTGCCTCATCATGTATGTTTTCTACTTCCTCTTTTCCGAAGTATAATTGATGCATATTAGGAAATCTAATACTGTTATATATATATATATATTATATATATATATATATATATATATATATATATACTTAGCTGTGTTGTGCATACCTGTTACATAATAAATTTCTACTTCAATACACGATGTATAAATCAATTCAAACTACAATTGCATAAAAAATGACGAACTATAATGTAAAAATAAAAACTAGTAATAACGTATGCAATTAGCGCTAAAAATTAATTTGTCACCAAATTGCCTTGGTTAATTCACATTTACAACTTAGGAAGTTTTTTTAAAGATTTATGTGTTGAATGATGATAATTGATTTTGGTGATTATTCATTATCCGCTATAATAATTCTCTGACACTCAACTAAATATTATTATAATCAAGGTTGCGGTCTTGATATAAACACCTGACCCATTAATTACTTACATATGTCAGTATAAACTAAGAATTGTATAGTGTAGAAAGGCAATTCATCCAGTAGACCGGTTTCGTCCTTATTGGGAACTCATCAAGTACTGGCCGGAATTTGCCGCGGACGGGATACGAACCTGGGCACGTCTGCTTCGGAATCTGGTGCTCTAACCACTGAGCTGGCATCCTGCGGCAGGATAGCTCGGTGGTTAAACACCAAGCAGGCGCGTGCCAAGTTCAGCTATTGCTGCTCACCCACTATAAATCTTAACTACTGACATCTGTCGATGTTATCGAACCACAACATAATTGTTATCACCACCCGCGCAACCAATGTTCGTTTACTCAACTAAATAGGTTTTAATTTCCTATAAGTAGATTATATTTCGATCAGTCCTATCGGTTGTCTTCGTCACGGCCCGCGCTCCTTATTTTCATCGATCATCTTAACGTTCACCACAAACTAACGCAGCGGCGTAATGCAGATGCAACTATCAATTTAATTTAACAATAATTGATTGCGCGGGTGGTGGTAACAATGCTTTAAATCAAGTTTGTGAGCGGTAGCATTATTACCACCACCGCGCAATCAATTATTATGTAAACTACATAGAAATTGTGCAGCCGAAATTTCAGTCAAGTTCAATGTATACGAGATTGCTAGAGGTGAGAGCCCATAGCTAAATTTGATTTCCATATATATTCAATGCGGTTTGATCCTCGATAGTCAGTTTGCCGTCGTACTCTGATGATGATCATGGAAGGTCGAAACGCGTCAGTGCGTTGCGGCTGGCGGTAGTTTTGTTATGTTGTTCGAAGACTGGTTAAATACAATGGGGTTGGCGTTTACTTCAAGCTCGCAAACTTGATTTAAAGTATCAATTTAATTATCATTCAGATTTATGTCTGCCAATGTACACTATAGCTGATCCTTTTCAAGTTTGTACGTGCATTCTTGTACCAAATTTTATGTTTACACAAAATGCCGTCTTTTTACGGACATGAAATACCGATTCGATTATAGGAAGGGTACGTCTATGATAAGGGAGTAATACTTTAGGAGGTCTTATGAATAGGAATCGTTAGCGTAATTCAAATGAAGTTTGCGATCTTGAAATAAATACAACACACACACACTAATTTAAATACGTGTTATTACCACCCATGCCATCAATAATTGTTTAATCGTTAACATTAGTTTAACATATTAGTTGCAAGAAAATAAATCAGTTAAAACAAAAAAACCACACTTATTATTGCATGCGAGTAAATAACTAATTAAGTAGTGAATAGTGTAAACAGTACCGTAATTATATCTACTATAAGACATTTAATAGGTTAAAATTAAAAACCAATAAAAAATGGAAGAACAAAATTAAATTTATTTTAAACTAAAATGTATTGTCTAAGACCTTATAATACGAAAACACATAAAATTACATTTTACAACCATGTCATATATGATGAAAGAGACCAATTTTCAGACACCGAACATATTACGAACAGATTATAAAAGGTAGGAAGAAGCAACATAAACAGGATAAAAATTTATTTCTAGAATTAAAGATTGCGATCCCATATCAACACAAATCCCATTATATATATATATATATATATATATATATATATATATATATATATATATATGAAATAGAAATGGAGTTAATATCGCAATCTTGATTGAAATAATTGATATCACCACCAGCGCAATCAATCAAGCATTGTATAATGAAGAAGAGCCAATTCTTCTGGTAGATAAGTTTTGCCCGTAATGAAATATCATCACGTATTGTCAAAGAAATGCCGCGGACAGTGCTCGAAACTGTGCATGCCTACTTGGATATCTATTGCTCTAACCACTGAGCCACCCTTCTGCATACTACACACAATGTTCAGTTTTCTACTGACTTATGCTTCTTAGTTAGTCTTTCGTTTCTGTGTAGCCAGTATGGCATCTCTGTAAAGAGAAATTTCCAAATAACGGCCCCGAATGTGTCATTAAATAACAGACGGCTAGCTAGCTGGGGAGGTAGTATTGATTTGAACATTTCGATAATTAAACAAGCATTCGTTCCACGGGCGATGATAACAGTTATTTTATTTTCGATGTACGCACTAATTCTACTATATACATGTATATGTCAGTGTAAAGTAGGCATTGAATAATGTAGAATGGCAATTCGTCCAGTAGACTGGTTTTAGTCCATATTGGGTGCTCATAACGTACATTCCCGAATTTTCCAGGGACGAGAGCCCTATCCGCGGCAAATTCTGAACAATACGTGATGAGTTCCCAATAAAGACAAAACCGGTCCACCAGATAAATTGCTTTTTCTAAATTAGACCATGCCTACTATATATTGACAAATGTATACATAGTGGGACAGGGGTTTATATCAAGATTGCAACCTTGATTTAGATAAGCGTTTCTCATTGTTCGTTACTACCTTATTGCTTCAGGCATAAATACACTTCTTCTGATATCGTAAACATTACATTGTATACTGGTCTTATTGTTGTGACCACCTATATTGTCGTCTGTGTTTAGTATCAGCGTATCGTCCAGACGAGACTTAATTATGCCTAATTCTGCAGTTTAATTATTCATTTGAGAATTCAGTCCCTGAATCAACGTTTCCAACCAATCAGAAGCCATTTTAAATGTACCACAAATGCTTTATTTTACTCAATTATATATAGAATTTTGCTCGCATAACGAGCATCGATTTAATAAAACAAATTTACAAATATTAATCAATTTATGTTCACTTCGGCTCGAAGTCTGCTTTTATCATTGGGCTGACTGCTTCATTCTTATACGGGCGCTTCTGCGAGGAATTTCTGTTGAAATAATGTCTGCCCTAGGTAAGCCTCTTTGTTCATTATTTGTCTTAAAGGTGGCTATTGCCACATTTATATCGAAGATTCACAATATAATCTTGTCTAAAGATAATGTTGATAAAGTTTGCGTTCATTCATATTTATAATATGTCAGTTTATAATGAACAAGTAGCCAAATTTGACTTATTTATGTGAGAATATAGACATGCCTTTATTGTTGTTCTCTGCTAACATTAGTCAGTCGCTTTGTTTCTCTCACGCATATTTGATTTAACTCACACCAATGTATTTTATAAAAACAGGATATATCTCATGGCGCGAGATTTTCCAATTGGTCAATAATGAAGCTCACTAATTGGCATGTGTATTTTGAAATACTTTTTGATTTATGTTTTGCCAATCCAGAATCTGGTGTAACCGTTTACATTCAATCAAATTCGGCTTCGTAAGGATTCGACGTATAAGTTTCCAAATCAAATCTTATAGGTTCTTCCAATAAAAAACAATTTACGTGAAGCATTTATTTTATATTAACCATATTTTACACCTTACTTTTATATAATCCTAACTTTTCTGTTTAATAGTTTTAAAATTTTATCTTACTAACAAGATCATTCGATAGTTACGTTATTTTTAAATCTGATCGCAGTTTGCTAACTTTCATACTGCATGAAATTCCAATTCTAATGCTTTTTGTGTTCTTACCTAATTGGACGATCTTTGATTACGCGAACGCTGAGAATAATTAATTAAATACAAGTTGCAAGCTAAATATAAACACCATTTCCATTATATATAAACATTTTCAGTATAAACTAAAAAGTGTTTTTTGTAGAAAAGGTAATTCATTCAGTAAACTAGTTTCGCCCTTATTGAGAACTTATTATATATATAAATATATATATGCAATTATGTATTAGGTGTTGCGAACCAAGTAACAAATTAATTCAGTTGTAACCAGAAGGATAAACCAAAAACAGCATGAACGGAAAGTATAATCTCATACACGTACGTTTCGTGCTTAATGGCGACTCATCAGTAGGAGCCGGTATTACGCCCTTTAACCACTATATATTTGGGTGAGGAATATGGGTTAATAGGACGGTACAATCGCTTAGACGAATGTTTAAACCTGTTGTAATGTAGCTAACATCATATAGTGTGACAATACAACTTCAACGCTCCTTCCGCTATAATATATATACTCCATATATACCTATATATATATATATATATATTATATATATATAGCCTCCATGCCTTTTAATGTTACATAGGTATATATATATATATAATTAGGAAGAAAGGTACATAGGCACTAACATTAGTTTCAGGTTGGAACCTTAACAAAACATGTTGGATATCCAATGTATGCCACCGTTCACGAAATTGAAATTAAAACTATTTTAAGTATATCTATTTGCTCCAGTAACTCCCTTACACTCTAGTCTTGATCAATATCAGTTTATCATTTCACCCTCACCCAAATATATATAATTGGTTAAAGGGTGTAATACTGGATCCTACTGATGAGTCGCCAGTAAGCACGAAACAAATGTGCATGAGATTATACTTTCCGTTCATGCTGCCTTTGGTTTATTCTTCTGGTCACAACTGAAATAATTTGTTACTAGGTTCGCAACACCTAATACATACTTGCATATATATATTAGTTCTCCGAAACAAACAGTATTTAACTGTTATATATTGAATTGAATGATGCTATGCTTACGGAGAAATTTGATAACTGATATCGATCAAGGCCAGAATGTATGGATTTACTGGAGTAACAGTTGTAATAGTTGTAATTCTCAATTTCGGTGAACAGAAGCATACATTTATATCCATCATGTTGGTACCATGTACCGACTCGGTAACTATAGTTTTAGTACTGTGCACCTTTGCGGTGCTATAATGTTGTCATCGGTTACTGACATGGTAGTCATAGTGTTAGTATCCTTTACAAACTCGGTATATATATTATATAGAGTGAGTTAGCGACTCAAAATGTTTCATTTACCTTCAAGCGAGGAGTAGCATATGCTCTAGTTGCATGTTCAATTAAACCACATATTACTAGTAGATGTATATTTGAATCTATTCCTGTTAATCAGTCTTAATATTACGAGTGCGTTGGACAAAAAATTAGGACGTCATCATTTGTATAAAGAAAATATCTTATAAATAATTACAGTATTCATTTATTACGCTCCTTTAGCAAATTATCTGCCTAATATCATAAATGACAGCTAAATGCTTCCGTGGGTTTCAAAAATAAAATAAAATTGTTTTTCGTCTCACATGCTATGATATTCTGCTAGACAAAATTCTTCTGAAACAAATAATGCAACATTCATGGTTACACAAACATGAAACAATCATTTCGTTACAATTGAATTTTTAATTGATGGCTCTGCTTTTGTGAACAGAGCTTTACGCGGTATGCTTATTTTTTCAGAAGTATACCTTATCAAGTTTGCCAATCGCAAGATTCAATATACGAACTAAATGCAGTTCTAGATGTTACGACAACTGTCAAGCTACGACAATTTATGGTAAAATACAACAAATCATAAGCAGTTTAGTGCTATTGGTATGAACTTTGAATTGGCACATTTAGGTTTGATTTACCAACAGGAAACATTATTTATTTAACGTCGGAGAAGAAGCTTCCTAAAAAGTACGAACAAAATTATCGTCGCTTCAACTTTTATTCTAATCTTAGCTAAGTATTGTAACGCTTGACATTTTTTCACAATTTAATTAAAAATTTATTACGCTGGACTAATGAGAAGGCGCGCTTACCACTGACCAATTACGTGCGACTTCGAATCTCGATAAGCGCGATGCAATTACTACGTAATACATTCTTCTCTGCTCGCTGCCTCTGATTGCTGTCGCCTTCTCTACTGCACTGACTATCTTCGCCGACTTCCCTACCTGCCATTACCAAGCTGTGTCA